>JBBJLR010012050.1:0-13646 GCA_037577145.1 Brachypetersius gabonensis
TTAGACCTAAACTGCATTTCGTTGCCTTGTACTTGTACATGTGTAATGACAATAAAGTTGAATCTAATCTAATCTAAATCTAAATACAGAAAAAAAAACATACTTTCACTGTTTCAATCAGAAAAGATTTGGGAGCTTTTTTTTAAAAACTACATTTAACAAATAAATAAATAAACAAATAAAGGGTTTGTTATTTTAAATTACACAGTGGCCTGCCTGTTGGGGGGAAAAGTAAATCTCACCGTCCTTGCCGATGTTGCCCCAGCCCGTGGCCCAGCAGGAGGTGCCACTGTAGAAGGAGCTGGAGTTAGATGCCAGACAGATGGGCTGGATGTAGTCTGTGAAGTTGACCGGCGCACTCAGCCTCATCAGGGTGATGTCGTTATTGTTCAGACTGGAGTTGTAGTTGGGATGGACGATGATATCCAGGACACCCCGATTCACTTCGTTGGGGTTTGATGTACTCTGATTCTGCCTTCCCAAGTACAGTGTCCACTTGCTCAGAACGGTGCTAATGTGAAGGACAGGACAGTGAATCCTCTCATATTAAAACAATACTCCAGTTTAATTTAACCCAGTTTATGCCTGTGCATCTTTATCACACCACTAGGTACTAAAAACACAATGAACCGAATAAAAGCAAAGATAAATTAATCAGAATCAGAAAATGTCCCATGGAAATTGCACATTAAATGCAAGTTCCAAACTAATGTGACTAAAATTGGTGGAAAAGTACACTCACACAAATTGTTTCAAAACAACAATTCACTTAGCTTGTAATTTTACCAAAGTCAGTTTACAAGGACCATGGTCACTTCATATTCTTCTATTTAACCAAGCATGAGGGTGCCAGTGAAAGAATTCTTATTGAATAAACTCTTACCAGCATGTTTTTGTGGCCACTGGAAAACTGTAATACGCTACAGTTGTTTGTGCTCACTAACACTGTGAATAAGCCATTGTTAGAAAGTCATTGTAACTGGAACTAAACTATGACAGCAGTGCAAAAAGTGCAATTGAAGTACAAGTTGTCTGTTTACAGTTCGGCCCTCTAGATCAGCACTTTGGTGAACTTTAATTCAACCAATTTGCAAATCATGAGACAGGACAAAACAAAAGAGCTCTGTGTTCTTTGCAAATGGTTCTTAGCCAAATCAGGTGCCTGCAGAGCAGGTGCTTTTCGTGCTCAAACACCTGCCCCTCTGGCCATAGTTGCCTTTTTCGTACGGGTAAGCGCCCCAAACAGAAATTTGTTGTTCGCTATCCCTCACACTCCTCATCTCCTGGTCATCATTAGAGCACCTGCCACTCTAAAGGTCTCTGCATGGCCCTGGTCAAAATGCTGCATACGTTCTATACGTTCTTTACAAAACCCCATGACATTAGGAACACACACTTATCTGATTTTTGCTTCACTCCAGCAAAGATGCATTAGGATGAGATAGACGGTAAGAATGGTTTACCAAAGCTGTTCATTTTTCTTATCCAACTTTCCAACACTGGAGCTTTACAGTAAAAACACTGTTCAATGCCTCTAAGCACCAAAGCGTACCACTTGGTATTTTACAATAAAGGCAGTACATTAAACCATAAATAATGGACAGCAGGTGCAAAGATCTGAAATCTTTAACATAAACAGAAATGGCCTGTCTCAGAAAATGTTATTAACCTACATTTCAAATGGATAACAGCATGCAATCATGTTGACAGTACCATAAAAATATTCGTTCCATTTACTGAAGTATGCCCAAAGGCTTCTTTCTATAACTACTTCCTAACTCAGTGTTTGTAGACCAAATGCAGCCTCCAGTGCCATTAAATGATATTTAATTTTAAGCACATTTAAAGAACATTTAAATAAGTAAGAAGGTGGACAGATCGATTCTGCACTTTGGTCAAGTGTTCCATAAACCTCAACAGAGGAAAAAATGAAAGCAGTATTCCCAGAAAAATTTGAGTTTTATGATTGCATTAAAAAGTGATGACACATTTACAGCTATACCAGGTCAAGTGTGAATGAGTGCATACACAGGACAGTCAAAATACCTGGGATACCGACAATGCCAACTATGGGTTTGGCACTTTTTGCTCCCACTGAATGCGTTTAAACCTAACTATCTTGTAAGAAATCTCTTTTGGAACAAAATTTATGAGCATATTTCTTCACAGCTATTATAAATGTGTAATACATGCCAGTGTGATGTCACCATACCCCTTGCCTATGGTTTATAAGAACGCAATGTTTGGACATTTTTGCCCAAATATTGTATACAGAACCAATTCCTAGGCTTCACACTGCTGTGCAAATCAGATTTCTTAAATGAATAGTTTGGCAAAAACTATTGTACACGGTTTTACACAGACCCCAGATCAGCCAAGACACATTTGGAGTCCAAATTCTTTAGTTCAGAACTGGAGCAACAAGGCAAACTTTGCCAACACTAAGGGTATATCTAGGCATATCTTTTCTGTAAATACATCCCCAAATGTTTCTCAGCCTCCTCAAACTACATTCAGCTATTCATTAAGGTGGAAAAGAATTGTAGTTATGGTTTAAGACACAGTAGCTGTGACTTTCTGTGCACATCTATTAACAATATGCTTAATGACCAGTCAGATTATTCAACACTGTTTGAAATATTAATGTACTCATACAGTGTTGTACAAGGTCACAATTTGATAACTCATCTAAAGGGGCAGCCTTTAACTTACCTTAAACCTCCTAGCTGAAAACCAGCGCTCTAGTCATGCCCAGTAACCGAAAGATTTCCCTGCTTTGACTAACGGTTTACAATTTCTTATTGAAACTTTCATTTGGTCAGTTTTTAAAATATGTCTCAAGTGAACTTTGAATGAATCGGGGGTTTTTTTATGATAAAATGTTGTGCAATGTGCTTCTTAAACTACGAAGTCAAACACCTTAATTTTACCCATTACAATGACCTTAACTGTCCATAATTTCCTATGCAGAAAAACTGCACAGATTACGGCTGATTAAGGGGTAAAACGACTGAATTTTACTTTTACTTTATCAAGTTTGCCACTTAAATATTAGAACGTCCTGAATTGAACGTCTTAAATGTAAGATTAAATCTAATGTTAAGGTAAAATCAAGGGGTAGGTTTTACAAATTAACGCCCACTTAATTCAAATTAAGGGCTTTGGTGTATTTTCAGAGGTAAATTAAGGTGGGGTTAAGCACTTTTTACGTGGTACATTGTGTTACGTAGTGTAACCTGTTGGACTGGTAGTACCAGCAGTATACCAGCAGATGGCCTGACCTGAACGTTTGCCAGCCATAGTAACGGTAACTAAGGGTAGCAGGACATGTTCAGGTATATTCTCCACTGCATCGACTATTATTATTATTATGACTACTATTACTACTATTTGAAGATGGCTCTAGAGAATTCAAAAGATAGTACAGAACCTGCTCACCAACTAAAAGTAAAAGAAGCATCAAACACTCACGAAAGCATGCAGTGGGCAGCCGTGAGGACCCACTCTTGGTGGATGAGAGTTCCTCCACACACATGTCTGCCTAAGTAGTGTATGCTGACCTGCCATGGCCAACCTCCCGCCTGAGCATCAAGACCTCCCACCACACGGGTGTTTAGGGGAGCTTGCCCACAGCCTAGGAAACACAGGACACAGTGAAAAATACAAACTGGTGTCATTGATATCATCACTACCTGTGTTTGCATTCACACGCTCACATCTTCATAGTCCAACACTACCAACTAGACACAAAACATTTTTCTCCCCTTTGAGTCAGTGTAAATTCTTACTGGTTGTAGTCTGAGTATTCGAGTCTGTTGAAAGAAAGCAGTAGAAGGTTATTAGTGGTACATTACTCCATATTACTGTACATACAGTGTTTACACCCAAACATCAATCGGCTTACCTCCAGCAAACAGCATTATACTGGTAAGACACAAGACAAGTGGTGATCCCATGGCTGAATAAAGAAAAAGAAAGTGAATTTCCATGTGGAGTTTGGATCTGTAGGCTGACGTCACAGCAGAGACCAGTTTTTCTAGTTCAGTAATGTCAAGCGACTAGCCGTTATTGTATCTAAAAAAAGCAAACAGTCTTTTGTAAATAACTTAAATTTTTCTGATTGCACACCTTTAGTCCATGCACCCCAGACATTCAGACCTGCTTTTTGACTTTGTATTCATAACTATGAATCCAAAAGTATGTATTTGGAAGTAGGGCAGGCAGAAGGCCTAGTGTCACTGCTGAGGTTCTCTTGAGCAAGGTACCACCCCCACACACTGCTCCCCGCGCGCCTTGTTGGCGGCAGCCCACAGCTTCGTTTAAATGCAGAGGAAGAATTTACTGTGTGTTAAATTTGTATGACTATGTATGTGACAAATAAAGAATCTTCTAGAAACAAAACTTAACAAAGCACTATATACGGACTGATAGTGGTATCGAGACATTGTGAAGTATTGTCAGTTTTCGTTGTTATTTTGTTTGACCATTCTTTGTACTTGAACTTATTGTTATTTCCTTGCCTCTGATACTCCTGATTCTGGTTTTTGACTTTTGCCCTGTTTTATGTGTAAAACGAGTTGATATTAGTAATCTTCAAACCGAGTCCTCCCCTGTGCTTTTCGTGCAAAGCCATCGTCATTACAGCTTCAAGGCATTTAGGCTAAAAAGTAATTCCCTCGCGCCATATTTTGGTACATTTCTCTGTTGAAGGGTTGTCTATTGGTCTAAATCCTTCACCTTTTTAGTTGAGCTCACCTTGAGTTTTTGGCTGCATGTTGGGGGTCGCTGAAATTTCCATCTTTTCCCTAGGTCTGTATGTCTCCTACATTAGCATCTGATCCTCCATCGAAAGAGAAGCAGCTCCAAATCATGATGTTCAAATGTTTTTACTCCACAGAGTCTGCATGGAGTATTTCTGACCAACCCTTCTTTCTCTGAACATTCTGATTTGATTTGGTCTGAGTTCACTGTTTAAATGCTGATGTCTGAATTTAAAGTGTCTTCTTCTTCTTCTTCTTCTTCTCCTTCTTCTTCAGCAGTTTAACATGGAGGTGCGGGAACAGAGACAACTGCAGTGTAGTTCTTTACTAAATGTTCTCTGAGTGACTGCAGTTGCTCATTATAGTTAGTGTGAGAGAAATCTTGCAAGACACACCTGTCCGAGGACAAGTAATTGTGGTTCCATGACATTTTCTTCATTCTTCAACAAACCAACCTCTGTATGTGGTCCCACTAATGCTCTCAATTAAATCTTCACAGCAATGCTCCCAGCATCACTGGCCAGCCGCCATTTTGCCCTTTTGTGTGAACATTGCATGATAAATGGATCAATGGAAATGATCCAAAAATGTGGTTTCGAGATGCCAAAAATGAATCTAACGAATGTTTAACAAGTCATTTCAGTCACTAAAACCAAACTAATAAGAGATATGGAGATAAAGAAGAAAGGAAACTGTGTAATGAGGCCAGGTTTGTTTAAAAACTTTGATCTGTGCTTGTGCATACAGCTCAAGATCACTTGAATGAATGGGTGGCATGACAGTGTTTGTTCTGCCTGATGGCAACTTTACTAAGTTGTTTTACTAAGTGTAGTGGACAAGCTTTCTGTTTTATAACAAATGCAGTGTTATCACTGTTAGATTTGTATTATATATATGATATATATTGTATACATTGTATACATACTTATTGACTACAGTGACTTAGGCCTGGCTAGACTTTAGCTGGGCACTTCAAGAACAAAAGTTAACTCAGCATACTACATAAAATGACCATAAAGCTGTGCCTTTTTGAGCTACAAAAACAAAACTGCGTAGGTTGATTCATCATCGTCCTGCATGTGATTGACCACAGTTATGGTTTAACTTTACAGTAAAATGGCTGTTCTATTTGGGGGAGGGGGCATGTTCCCCTCAATTTGAGGCTAATGTAGAATACAATAGGCAGTGAATAGATTCATAAGCATGAAGACTGTGAATTCCCTTACTGAGGGCCCTCCAACAGTCTGTTTCCAATGATCCTTCGTTTTTCATGCAGATCATCAAGTTCGTTTCGAAGCGATGCACATTTTCATTCACTTCATTAAGTTTGTTTAATGCAACCAACAGTGGGCTCCTTTTTCCCCCTCTCTGTGAGGAGCCTGTGTTTCTCTCGGGTGTTTAAATCTTCCTCTGTCCTCTCCCTCTCTCCCTCCCTCCCTCCCTCCCCGTTTCGGTCTCTCCCAGTCCCCTCGTCCAACCCTTGTTTCGTCTCTCGCAGTCCTCCCCGCTTAATTGCCGCATTGCTGTGCAGGCCGACACACTTTGCCACACACTCGGGTACTGATTTGTGTGCGCTTCAATCAAAAGGAGCGCCAACGTTCCTGGGGAAGGGATTTGCGCAGAGCAAAGCAAACTCCACTCCTTGTGCTGGGATGAAAGGTTTTGACATGACGGAAAAAGAAAAGAGGGCAAATAAATTGTTGGGTCAGACAAACAGAATTTAGGTTCAGCTCAGGGAGAAAAACAAAACAAAACAAAGCCAATTTGGACGCACACATGATGGGAGTTTCGACTGCAGCCAGGAAGGCAAGTTCAGCTAAAGGAGCCACAGTTAGCTGGATGGTCAAGGTGAACATTCTCATGGAGGGTTCCTTTAGTTACTATGGATATTTTTTCACAGTGCTGATAATGAATGTGGCCAACCTCTTATGTACCATTCAGTATTGCAAAAACAATTTACATGTTCCCTGCTACAGCCAAGTCAAAAGGCTGCCATGTTTGGCTACAGGGTTTATTTTTACAGCTTATAGAAAGTCATGCTGTGTCCTTAACCACACCCTCAAGCTCCACTTTCATGAGCTGAATGTGGTTTGAGCAGGTCGATTGACTTCTGGTGTTGGTAACATTAGTCTTGTAGCTCTCGTGTTAAACTATAGAGGTGAACTTTCAGACACCAAACTTGTCTTGATCTGGGGAAAGTGGAAAACTGTGTAAATATATTTTTATATAAAGAATGTGTAATCCACTTGTTGATGTCATTTCTAGCACTGCATGATAACAGCAGCCCGTGGAATAACACATTTGTGGGTGAAGAAAAGCTGAAGTTCTGCTTAGTTCCCTCATCGTTTCTGTTATATAAACGCTTCACCTGCAAGTGAGTTTACTGTAGCCTTCATATCTGTGTACCAGCAGCTAATAAAGTTACTGAATATTTGATTTTACCTGTAAATACTTTACAGTGTGGCGGAAACTTTTCCAGCTGGTTAATGTTCCACTTCAATAAGGTCAAGAGAAAGAGAGATAGAGAGATAGAGAGAGATTATTAGAGGTGTGAAGGTGTGAAGGCACCCTCCTCCTTTTCCCTCTGCTTCTAATGGGAGTCGGAACATGTGATCAGTCTACATGAGATCAGCAGTGAAGCCCCTGATTTTAGCTGGGTCACTTTACAGTGTGCATGTAAAGTAGCCTAAAACTTTGGACAACAGCCAGGCTGAATTTTAAGTGACCACTGTCCTCATTACACACATCTCTCCCTCTCTCTCTCTCACACACTTTCTTTCTCTCCTTTCTCCCTCTCTTTTTTACTAAAAAGATGGAAAATGAATCAAGAGAACAAAAGAAAGAGAGGGCAGGCCCCTTTTTTCCATTTCTCTCTCCATGCTTTCTTATTGTGATTCATGCTATTTATACTTCACTTTTATTCTCTAGTTTTCTTTCTTTCTTTCTTTCTTTCTTTCTTTCTTTCCTTTTCTCCCTCCTTATCCATATTTTTCTTTCCCTACCCTTTCTTACTCAGTGTCTCCATCTCTTCATTTTCTCTCTCTTATCAATACGTTTCCCCTGTATTTTCTTGATATTAGCCTTTCTGTCCCTTTCACTGGTTATTTTTCACTTATTCTGTTTTTCCCTTTCTTTCTTTATTTCCCTTTCATTTCCCTCTCGCTCCCCTTTTTTCTCTCAATTTGTTTTTCACTCTCCCTTTTTCTCTTCCCTCGCTCTGTACCCCCTCCTTCTGTCCTACTGTGTACCCTTCACTCTCACTTTTTCTCTTTTTTTCTTTCTTTCTCAATCCTTCTCTCTCTCTCTGCCCCCCACCCCCCCCACCCCATGTATCTAAGTGAGGGACCATCAGATGTGCGGCTCGCTCACCCCTCTTGTCGGGCCTTGTCTCCAGTCCCCGGCCGTTGTGGCCCGCCCACTGTCCCGTCTGTATATAAGAGTGTTTGACAGTGAGTGTGTGTGTGTGTGTGAGTGTGTGTGTGTGTGTGTGTGTGCATGAGAGCAAGGGAGAAAACTAAAAGGGTTGATAAGGCATGTGTGCTCCGATCAGTTAAAGACCATGAAGTTTAAAGTCCTGCTGTGTTTGTGTCTCCTGAGCTCAATAAAGCTGGGTGAGTATTTGAATTAAATCTTTTTTTCTGCTGTTAAACAGGGCAGGTCTTTTTTTTATGAAAGCGGGTCTGTAAACATGCATCTTTACCTTCATTAGAATGGCAAACAGAAATAGTAACTACTTGAATTGTCAGTCAAGTCATTTGGCTCTGAATCACACACTTCCCTTTGCAGCACCTCTGAAACAGCATCAGGGCTGCTGAGGGCTCAGAGCTCGATGCCAGAGATGAGAAATAAAGTTTGTGAGTTGATGCCAGTTTGTGAGAAATGAGGAAATTTCGTTTGCTTGTGTGTTTGTTTACTACTTGGATGTGCTGTACAACAACAGAAACTCGCCCTCAGCTGTGGTTTGCTGACTCTGCATCCAAAACCATCTGAACGTGTGGAAAGTTTAGGCGTCCAGCTCCGTTTACCCTCAGTGGGACAAGAAGGGGGTCGTCACTTCTGCTTAGGAGGACTTAATAAACCAGGATAATATTCAACCCCAGAGTGAGAAAAGCTTGTCTATCAGAAACTTTATAGGACAAGTGTAAACTGTACTTCAATATATGTTTATTACTACATTATAATAATAAATGTGGTTGAGTTTTTATAAGATAAGGATGATAAACAATAGAGTTCAAATGATCCATGTTATATTAATAATATTGTACACAAAAATGTGTGCAATAAAACAATAAAACTATATACAGTAACAACTGGTGTAATTCTGCAATTGAAATAAGAGTAAAGAATAAGACATAAAGTACTTTAGATAACATACTCAATACTTTACATATGTTGAGAAGATATGAACTGATAAAAAAAAAAGTTCTTTAAATCCTCACAAGGGTAGGAAATGTTCTGTAGGGAACTAAAAAGTGGTTATAATCACTTTATAATAAAATATAATCAGGCCATTTATATTATTAAAATGTTCTACATTTTCTACATTTGCATGCTACATTTACTGAGAAATACACTCTTTGCAAACACATGAATGTACAGTATGTTCACCATTTGAGTGCCTTTATTAGCCAGAACATGTCATTTTTTTGGTTAATCATGGTTTTTAAACATTATTCATGAGCTGAACTCATTTTCAACATACACAAAAGATCTGTGTTAGTGAGCACTTCTCCTTTGCCAAGATAATCCATCCCACCTCACAGGTGTGGCATATCAAGGTGCTGATTAGACAGCATGAGTATTGCACAGGTGTGCCCGAGACTACCCACAATTAAAGGCCACTCTGAAATGTGCAGTTTGATCACATACCACAATGCCACAGATATCACAACTTTTGACGGAGCGTGCAATTGGCTGTTGCCCGTGAAATGAATTCTCTACCATAAGCCGTCTCCAAAGGCGTTTCAGAGAATTTGGCAGTACATTCAACTGGCCTCACAACCGCAAACCATGTGTAACCACACCAGCCCACGACCTCCACATCCAGCATTCCAGCCACCCGGGCGCTGCAGCAACAATCGGTTTGAATAACCAAATAATTTCTGCACAAACTGTCAGAAACCGTCTCAGGGAAGCTCATCTGCATGTTTGTCCTCATCTGGTTCTGGACCTGACTGCAGTTTGGTGTCGTAACCGACTTGAGTGGACAAATGCTCACATTCGATGGCGTTCGGTACGTTGGAGAGACATTCTGTTTACAGATGAGTCCTGGTTTTCACTGTTCAGGGCAGATGGTAGACAGCATGTGTGGCGTCGTGTGGGTGAGCGGTTTGCTGACATCAATGTTGTGGATTGTGGCCCATGGTGGCGGTGGAGTTAAGTTATGGACAACGAACACATGTGCAGTTTATTGATGCAATTTTGAATGCCCAGAGATACCGTGACGAGATCCCGAGGCCTATTGTTGTGTCATTCATCCACGACCATCACCTCATGTTGCATGTTTGGGATGCTCTGGACCGGTGTATACGACAGCGTGTTCCAGTTCCTGCCAATATTCAGCAACTTAGCACAGCTGTTGAAGTGGAGTGGACCAACATTCCACAGCCCACAATCAACAGTCTGATCAACTCTATGCGACGGAGATGTGTTGAAGTGCGTGAGGCAAATGGTGGCCACACCAGATACTGACTGGTTTTCTGAGCCCCCCGCCCCAGTAAGGCAAAACTGTGCACATTTCAGACCCCTTAATATGCCACATCTGTGAGGTGGCATGGATTATCTCGGCAAAGGAGAAGTGCTCACTTATACAGATTTAGACAGATTTAGGAAATATATTTGAGAGTAATGGGTCTGTTGTGTATGTAGAAAATGGGAGCAAAAACAATAGTGTTGCGTTTATAGTTTTGTTCAGTATATTTAGCAAACTATTAAGTAACAGAAAGGGGGGTGACACAGTGAAGTACTGCTTTTAAAGTTAAAGGACAGTCTATAATTTGACCCATCACCACACAAACAGTTAATAGGATGTCAGACATGCACTGTTCTTTCCATCTTATGAAGGGACATTATTTGACATATTTTCATTTATAGTTGTTCACTCACTCAGGAGCGTTCCAGTGATTAACAATAATAAAAATAAAAAATCTGCTGTTGTTTACTATATATATTAAATACCTCTTAAGTATTCTTGGGAAGTGTATGGAAATTTAATTTGAATGGAATATCTAAACATTTATTGGTAGAATTCCACTTGAAAATGTATTTTCCTACACAGGTCAAATCTGGCTCCATGACTCTGTGTTGATATGCAGAAGGTTAATATGTCTGCAAATGATCAGTTAGCTCTGGGCTCTGCTGTTAATACATTGATACTCTTATCAGCAGTTATGTATTAGATTATTAAACCCTTCTCACCCCACAAATCCAGTCCCAGCCCAGGTACTCTCCAAAGCGCTACTAATAGCCTAAAGCACTATTTCAGTAGAAGAGCTCTGTGCTGAATCAGCCAAAACTGACATTTTCCACCTGTGCCCTCCTAGAGGTATGATGGGAATTAAATTCTTATCAGCTGAGGTTTCATTTACAATCAAGATAATTCAACATATTATTAAACAAACACAAGCTTGGTTCTGGGCCTTACGCAGGACTGAAAGAGTCCATTAGCTTAATCAATAACCAGGATCATAAATATTTGAGAGATGAAAGACGACTCTGGAATATTTTACAATCAGCAGTGGTGTAACAGAGCACCTCGCTATCACAGCAGATGTGGAGATAACAAGAACAGAGGATGTGGAGAGACAGGAAAATAATTTTTTTTCTATTTGACATTATCTTGTACAAACGTATGACGAAAGGAGAAGAAACTGCTACCAAAAACTGAGTTTGTTCTCCAGTGCTGTGTTCTCCTGTAGAGCTTAGTCCATCCATTATCTGGAACTCAACACCCGTTTGGCCCAAAATAAAACACTGCAGCTCCAGAAAGATAACAGAAGCAGATACAAGGAATAAGGAACTTGCCTGTAATGCACTGGTATTCAGTTATGCTCAAGGTCTCATCTACACCGCAAATCTAACTCACGCTATCCAGCTTAGATCTCCTAAAGGCATGGTACAGACGGATCTGATGGGGAGCATTAGGGTTGGAGCTGAAGGCAGGTAGATCTCCAGGAACTGGTGGCCACTGTGTTAATGACATGGAAAGCATATTTTACAGATAAACTTTTCATTCAAATCTCTGTGTGAGTGGTTCTCCCTCTCCCCCATCACTATTAAAATTTTAAAAAAAACCTGTACTCTCTGGCTGACATTATAGAGCTAGCATACTTAGCATATTGGACAATTGGGAAAATACAGAAATAAGAAATGAACAATTAAGTGAGGACAGTTATGCTGTCTTGTACTCCCTGGCCATGAATGGCTGTGGCATGGCTGGGGATGATACTCGAACACTGTTATGCTTAAAAAGAACTAACAGACACTACTAAAGAGATATGAACGTTTAGAACCCTTCCTAAATGACTTCTCCACTTGTTTGGATTGTTTATGAGTCAGAGATGATTAAACACAATGTAAGAAGTTGTTCCAAGGCGTTCCTATGTCATTAAATACTTAATATTGATGTGGCGCCTGGGGCCATTTGGTTGTAACACCACTGGCCAAGTTCCACCAGAATTAGACAATATGATAATATGTTATTGTTATTATCATAAAACCCGTCAAGTTTATGTGTATGATAGGTATGGTCACTCTAAGGCGTCCTAAAAAATCCTTAGACATTAAACATTCTGTTTAAATCCACCTATGAATATTTCTGACCTTGAAGTGAAGAAAAAAAGGTTCCTAAACAGACACAGTTCTAGATTATGAACAAATGAATGCATATAATTCAGTCAAGTTAGCAGTAGAACTGATAGCTTGCTACATACGTGCCACTTTTTTGTTTTAAGTTCTGCAAATTATTAAAAATGTCAAGAAATGTGTTATATTTATGTGTGTTGTTCTCCTTTGCACATTGAAAATCATTGTTTAATTTGATCAGTGGTACACAGACTTTCATCTTTATTTTCAAGCCATTCCCTTTCTTCTGTTTCTTTCATTATGCATTTTTCAATTTATATACAAATACCTGATGTATAATTATCTCTATGGTTCGACCCCCAGTTCTTTCAGCAGAAATCTTTGTCCCTCTGAACTCCTCGGCCGTCCTCCCATGCCTATTTGATCCAGCGAGCGACCAACCCCTTGATGTCACCTGGTCTTTTGGAGGTTCGGTCGTTGCATCCGGTAACCATTCGGAAAGAGGCTTCCACCTGGACACCTCCAACATCATCAATGGGTCTTTCCCCTTGACGGTGTTTAATATCACCCCACACCAGCAGGGGGTGTATGAGTGCACACTGAACGGCAATGGGACTGATTACTCAATCAGTGTCACACTTACTATACTGGGTGAGTTCTTTCACCTGTGGTCAGAAAGTCTGGTCAGATCCAGTTCATGAGGAAACCAGCTACTACTTATTACTTCCAATATTCTAAACACATACCTGCAAAACAGTAAAGATCCTTTCTAGTCATATTCATTTAGCAGCAGAAAGATGTATTATTTTTTTTAAATATTAAAGATTTCAATTATATGTCTATCTATCTCTCTCTCTCTCTCTCTCTCTCTCTCTATATATATATATATATATATATTTTTTTTTTTTTATTATTATTTTTTTTTGTTTTTATTTAAATTTTGCAAATTATTAAAAATGTTGAAAAATATTCAGCAATTCAACAATTTATTAACAGCAATGTTAGGATATATATATATATATATACACTGCTCACAAAAATTAAAGGAACACTTTTTTTATTGGGCCTGGCATGAAATCAATT
>JBBJLR010012104.1:0-30000 GCA_037577145.1 Brachypetersius gabonensis
GTAGAGCTCATAGATCAGCCTCTGGAATGTTTAGGACAGTCTGTAGAGCTCATAGATCAGCCTCTGGAACGTTTAGGATAGTCTGTAGAGGTCATAGATCTGGAGGTTCTGAGTCAATTATCAAAACTGAAACAATTCAATACATAATGCATATTTAAGTTTTCTTGAGAAAATCAAGTGTTTATTTATAATTTGATGTCATTCTACAAAAAATGTACAAATAGTCGACAAACACAAAAATACTTTTGGTAAAATGCATAACCTGATTTGACCAGTGACTGTTTAAATACAAAGAAAGCCATTCATTTTTTTACTGCATAAATACAACACGTCCATATCAAATTACCCTAGTTGTTCTTAAGGTGTCTGTGATTTTCAAATGTAATACAGGTTTCTCCTCAGGAAAAACTGGCAGGAAACTGGCAGAATGCTGAGTAGCGTCAAAACAAAGGATTCACTAAAACCAAAAAGCTTGAAATGTTGATAACCGTTAAGCAAGACGTATAAAACAGGACAGTTCCCAAGCTGTCCGGGTGACCTCGAAAAATGCTGGCTATGTTATCAGCTAAACACCATTTATCTCCCATTTGAGAAGAACAATGAAATGCGCGTCTCTCAGCTTAGCCATGCATAGTAAAAATATCTCTGTCCACACTGACCAACACAGACTCGCCCCAGCACACAAACACATACAAACACAGCAATATTCCAGTGCCTCGCTCAGTACTCAATCTCATTGAAGTTTTCAGAGAATCCTGAGAATGAGATGCCGTCTCCAGGATCTGTGGAAGGAGAGAGACAAAGAAAAAGAGAATAATAGAAGGGTGATATATTTTCAATCTTGTCCCAAATCTCACATATTGAATTATAATCGCTTTTTATACAGCAAATGTGAAACATTCCTACACTTCCTATGAAACACATAAAGCTCGCAGTGTCTTCTGTTTTCTGTGGCATATTTCTAGGTTTGTATGCTCTAGGTTTACAAACTTAAAGATTTGAAATTATAAGTTAACCATCAATTCCATCCATCTATCCATTGCTTATCCTTAATCAGGGTCACCCGAGGGTGCTGGAGCCATTGGACTAGCTACTTGCGATTGACATGTGGTCAGTCCTTTGAAGAGGTCAAATTACGTCATTATGTAAAATGTATTTATTATTAATCATTTAATATGGGGTGTATATATATGGTCAGGGGAAAGCTTGATTTGGGGGTTAATCGACTAATTCTTTGTCGCCCCCTTCTGGCACAAAGGGAAGTAATGCAACTGCAACAGCAAAATGCTTGTGGTTTTAAATAATAAAAATATACATATACTGATAAATTTGCACTGAAACCTCTGCTTGTCATTTCTTATAAGTCCTAGCATTTTTATGTCAAAGATCTTGCTGAAAAATGTCTGAAAATGAAAGTATGCATTAGTGCTGCATCATAATCACTTTAGAACATTTCTACAGTTGTTCTCATGCAGTAACTGATGACTTATTGTCTCTGCAAGTGGTCAGCTAGGACAAAAAAACACTCCAGAGTAGGAAATCTCTCCTTTATTTCTGCAGCTGTGCAGTCATTGACCTCAGCACACACAGGATGCTACACAATGGCTAAGTGAAGGAAGTTATTGAATCAGCTGTGGAAAGGGGCAATTGTGAATCTGGAGACACAGGGCTGCGTAACCAGGCAAAAATGAATTCACTCAGATTAAATCTGACTAATCTGAGTTCGTTTCACAAGTGTTTGGTAATTAAAAACGTTTTTTGATCCCGGAGGTAATTCTATTTATTTAACCAATTCACCAAGTGAAAGAGCAGGCATCCAGCAACACAGCGCCCAAGGAGCAGAGTGTGGGGACTGTGCCTCAGTAGTGCTACTGGCAGTCCTGAGATTCAAACCCATTGCCTTCTGATCACAGGGGCAACTCCCTAACTGCCAGACCACCAGCTGCCTCATAAAAACAGTCTTTAAAAAAAGAGACCACTGCAATTTATTTTTAAATCATCATCTCCATTCCATGCCAGTGTCTGTTAAATTCCTACACAAGCACCTCATTCTGCTTTTTGAGGTACCGATTAGTATAAAAAAGTATTAAAACACTGCTGCAATCAACACTCTCTTCTTGCAATGAGACCAGCTGGATGGCAAAACACTACCAGAAGTCCGTAAATGCTTATTATTGCCATTTGTTTAAGAGTGAACAAGAAATTTGTTGTCTTTGATTTATTTAAGTTCTGTAAACACTGAATCATTTCTCTTATTTTGATGTTTTGTCATTTCCTTTGAAGAACAATATTTTCATTTGGAAATCAGGAGAAATGTTGTCAGCAGTTCTTAAAAACTAAGGCAAAGTTGTTCAGTTTTGTACTTTCACCTATAAAAGATAAAACCTGAGAAACTGAACATTTTTGCAGTGGTGTCTTATTTTGTGGTGACTACAACGGACTAAACTTTAACCTCATCCTCATCTGGCAGCCAAAGAGCTTTTTTGTCTTAAATGATATCGTTTATT
Organism: Brachypetersius gabonensis; assembly: GCA_037577145.1. Classification (NCBI taxonomy): domain Eukaryota; kingdom Metazoa; phylum Chordata; class Actinopteri; order Characiformes; family Alestidae; genus Brachypetersius; species Brachypetersius gabonensis. The sequence goes on from JBBJLR010012104.1 coordinate 2,508, forward strand.
AGCCCTGAAAAAAATAAAAGTGAGATTACTTTTAAAACAGCCAGGAGATTTGGTGCCCTCAAGTGGAGATCCATGATTAATATAACTATAAATAGCATTACGGTGTAATTGATGCATCATACACACCTTTGCATGGTCCCTTTCTGAACACAATGTCATCAATGGCAATGTCACTTCTTATCGAAGGCCCCCTCACAGCTTCAAATATTATCTGCCAAGAAAAAGGAAAAAGTCACACAGCAGATAAAACTCAGCACTTTTACCAAAGCTTCCATGATCAGTCAAGTTCAAACAGAATGAGAAGATCCAACAGAGCATTCATTTGTTTCTTCTGACTTAATGTGTGACCCCTTTGATGTCTAATGTGATCACTAGACCATCAGAAGGTTTCAAGGTTTGTACTTGTACATGATGTGTGTCACCTTGTGTCTGACTGAACAGTCATAATCCACTGTGGCCTTCATCCAGGAGATGCTCTGTTCTCCTTGTCTTTTCCAGAGCAGTATATCCTTCATTCTATCGCCACGCAGCAGCAGAACGCTTAGGGTTCCTGTGCCTGAGCCGTACATGTGATAAAAGAAGGTCAGGCACTGTGTCTCTACTGAGCCGCGGAGCTCCGGGGACAGCAGGCGTGACGACTCTCCAGCCAACATGTAAGACGCCTCGATGTACATGAAGTACCCTTTGAAACACAGCAACAACAGGACACAGTGTTAGCTTACATACCAACAAAAATATGGACAAAAGTATTGGGACGACTCACCATTCCACCAACAGGCACTTTAATGACAATGCATTCAAATTCAGACACTTGAATATGGGGTTCCCCCCCCCCCCCCCCCCCATTGCAGCTGTAACAGCTTCCACAAGATTCTGGATTTTCTGTGGGAATCTGTGTCCATTCATTCTGTAGAGCATTTATGAGGTCAGGCACCAATGTTGGATAAGAAGGCCTGACTTGTAATCTCCATTCCACTTCATCCTAAAGGTGATGGATGGGGTTGAGGTCAGGCCAGTCAAGTTCTTCCACACTGAACTCATCCAACCATTATGAAGCTTTATGGAGCTTGCTTTGTGCACTGGGACAGTCATGCTGGAATAGAAAAGGTTCTTATCCAAACTGTGTCCACAAAGCAGAAAGCATGTCGTTCTCCAAAATGTCTTGGTCTGCTGAAGTATTAAGATTGTCCTTTACTGGAAGTAAGGTGTCTAGTTCAAACCTTGGAAAAAAAGGTGTGTCCCAGTACTTTTGTCTCTACATCGTACCTACTATTTTTATGTTCCAGTGACACATGTATAACTGATCCCAAAAATAAAGAAATGCGCCGCTGTCAGTATCAGGTAAGCATATGAAGACACTGAAAGTGAACTGAGCATGTAATTCATTCTGTAACTAACTAAGAAATGAATAGTATAACTGTTTTTGAACATTTAAATAGCTGTGAGAGTTGATCCAGGTGTGTTTGCACAGGGAAATGACCAGACTGCCCTGAACCGAGCACCCCACACTAGACTAGGATAACTATAATAACTAAATAAGAGAGTAAATAAGCAGAACAGAGGTTTCTAACCTACAGTTTGTAGCAAGAGGCAGGTATGTTGTTGACTCACCTACCCCTAAGGTGTGGTCCCCCTTGGGCCCTGTGTAGGAGGTGGGTGTGTGCCCCCTCATTCGTAACCAGTGTCTTCTTTTACCCTTTTTCTCCTGAGTATAACCACAGTCGCCTGTCTCGAAGTAGCAGTGTCCTGGTTGTGGTCGCAGCGGCCCTGAAACCACAGCACATGGGCTCCATCAATAAAAACAAGACTCCTCAGTAAACAAAGCCATCGGGCACGTCATAGTAACGTCTCGGACAGCCACGTCGGAATTTTTGGGCTATTTCAGATCAGGCTTTTCCACTTCCTCTTCTTACTGCAGAGAGTAAAGTGGTTTTAAACTGCATCTATTTCTGCCTGCTGCAACGGGCACTGCCCATTTAATTTCTACGTTCATAAAAGCGGATGTTTTGCACAGCTGGACATAAGAGTCGTTTTTATGCAAATTGTCTGGGCCTGGTTTTATCCTGCAATCAGTTCTGTAAACAGAGTACCGAGAGATGACACATGTATTATAAAGACACTTTTGCAGAAAAGTAGGAAAATGACTAAAAATGGTTCATCCGCTACAGGTTTAATTCATTATATCAAAGAAGATGCATCCTTGACGATGTTATCTCTAAGAACAGGCTCACAAACAGAACTCGTATAACAGGGCCATAAACAATCAGGGTTATTTGACACTTGTACTCCCCACTTAAACCTGCCCTCCAAAAAGCATGCCTCGTGATCTATTCTTACCACAGAGTGGAGAAACAGTGCAGTCAAATCCAGTTTAACCCCTGCTTATAGGGGTTCTTCTCATCAGCACTTTTTCACTGCTTAGTTTTCCATAAAACTGTTTTGTATCCTAATAAAACTGACCTAGTGTTGCATGTTGTATGAAACGTTGTCATGGTAAAAAAATTCAGTTCTCTAATTTTTCATCAAAGCAAACAAATGTTACAGTCTTTGAAGAAGGCTGTAAGATTTTTAGTTGTCCTTCTTCAAATAGGCATCTGTTTTAATCGCTGTGTCCACGCAGGTGGTGCTAGACACATGTCCAGCAGCTTTACTTTTTTCCGCACACATCTAGTCAAATCCTACTCTCCCACTTTCTATTGTGATTTAACCTGTACTATACATTTGATCTAATTTATTAAAATCGAATGATCTTGTTCGGTGTAGTGGTAGAGAGGCCGCTCCTGGGCTGGGATACAATAAACAGATCTGCTGGCTGTGTTGTGAAGTTTTAAATTCACTACAAAATAGTTTTTCGGGGCAACGGAAGGTCAGAGGGTGGTGGGTTTGAATCCCAGGACTGCTAGTGGCACCACTGAGGTACCCTTGAGCAAGGTACCGTCTCCACACACTGCTCTCTGAGCGCCCCCCATTGGTGGCAGCCCACTGCTTCGATTGGTGAATGGGTTAAATGCAGAGAAATAAATTCACATTGTTCACACTGTGTGCTGTGCTGCGGTGTGTTCACGCAAAACTATTCAATTCAATTCAATTCAATTTTATTTATATAGCGCCTTTAACAATAAGACAATAAGCCTTTAACTATAAGGGGCCACTTTTCTTTCATTTGAAGAGTAAAGTAAATCAGCAAGCTGTTATGTAGTGAAGCTGAGCTGGAGGCCGTGTGGACTGGACACCCGGATAAGGATCTCACAACACTGGTGTATGTAAGAAGATTCAACATACTTGTCTAGCCTCTGTGGTATACCAGTTATTTTTCCATGCTTTTCTTATTGTTTGTCCATTTTCTTCAGTGGCTGTGTGAAAAGAGCTACAGACTGTTGCTCCCTGAGGTGAGGTGACGTGGATGTCTTCGATGAATTTATGATGCGAATAACTAAACCAGTTTGGATTTTTTTTGACATTTTCTGAATATAAACGGTGTTATCTAAATGTCCTTTACTGGGTAATTTTTTTTTTGCCCATAACATTAATATGATTGAATAATCAAGTACCCACCTTGGGAATAAGGTATTACTACAATTACTTTGCATGTAGCCTGTTAAGTGCATACAAACTGTATTAAATAGATTCATTAGCATGCCCAAGTAGTAACATGTGAAGTAACATGTAATGTTCCTCCAGTCAACATAAGGTTGACAAATGTCCTGTTAATTTTAAACACTTTTTCTTTATATTTAAGTTCCATCAGTTGGTTTTAGTATTGAGACTTTAGAACTGAAGATTCAGTTAGTGTGTCTTTAATGTGGGCTGTGTAAAGAGGCAATGTGTGAAGTCTGTATTCTCATCTGAGCATAAAAGGGTCTTCAATAAATAGGCGGGTCCTCATTTGCTCATGTGCTGTGGAGTTTCACCTGCTGTTACATGGCAGTCTCCTAGCGTGACTGTGATGTCATCAAGAGCTACAGTCCCACAGTCCCAGAAGTTTCGGCAAATGCTGACAAACACTATCTAGAGGGGAAAAGGATCAGGTTAGAGTTCAGGAAAAACACTGCAGACTTAATCAGCTGACTCTCTGAAGAACAGAGGTATTCAATAAAGTGAGACAGTCAGTCATCACCAGTGATGAATTCAGAGAAAAGTTTTTACTACCCTGTGCGAGCGCTGTTGACACATTTACACTGGATTTCTACACTACAATAACAATAAAAAATCTCAACATCAATATGCTAAATTCTTTCCAATGGGTTTTACTCTCTACAGCCGAACACCTGTTAAATAATTACTTACTGTGGATCAAGTGTAGACACATATTGGTACACATTTGATGAACTTATCTCTTCATTCTCGAGAGCATTAAAATGGAGAAGGAAGTTCATTACATTCAACATCCTTGCGTGAGAAATACACCCATCAGCCATAATATTCTAATCATATAATGCCTGCCTGGTATTGTGTAGGTCCCCCTCTGGCTGCTAACAACTCTGACCCATCAAGCTATGTGCTCTGGTCTCTGACACCAAGATGTTAGCAGCAGATCCTTTAAATCTTCTAGGTTGCGATGTGAGGCCCTCATAATTGGACTAGTTGGTCCACCACATTCTATCTGGTAAATCTGGAGGCTACCACTTTAAACTAGGGGTGCACAATACAGAAAACCTCACGATTCAATTCAATTTCAATTGGGGTAATGATTCGATTCAAAACCGATTCTCGATTCAAAACGGCTATTATGTTTTATTTTCCATCCTGAAAAATAGCTCTGAGATTATAGCTAAAGTCACATTACAAATATAAATGGCAAACCTTCAACTTAAATGAACACTTTACATAAAAGTAGATTAAATTAAACCAAATTACAGCTGCTATATTTGGCTGTAAAGTGCCATTACGTAAAGCGTATCTAGGCTCAACTGTTTTTAGTATATACCGAAAGCCTTCATGATCAACAACCCTGCAGGGACGCAGATCTCTGGAAATAAAACAGGCTTCTTTGGCCGTTCAGGGTTGGTTGGAAGTTTGCAACATGGATGCAGAGTGTGCTGGTCTCCTGGAATGTTTCTTACTTTTGGCTGAACTTCTAGATTATGAAGCCTCTGGATGATGACGTGCCATGTGAGCCCTGAGGTTTGTAGTGTTTCCAAAATATTTGATTTTAACTTTACAAAGCTTGCATAGCAAGCTCTTTCTTGCCATCGATGTTGTAGAATTCAATATGTGCCCAAACGTCTGCCTTAAATGATGATGGGGCAGGTTGAATTTTCCATAGGTTGCTAAACACCTCTGAGGTACCCTGAGCAAGGTACAGTCCCCACAACTGCTCCCTGGTCACTGTGTTCCTGGCTGCCTGCTGCTTCACTTGGTGAATGTGTTAAATACAGATAAAGAATTTTATGCAGTTCACACTGTGTGCTGTGGTGTGTTCATGTATGACAGAATGGTCACTTTCACTTTAAATTTCCTCAAGGCCCAGTTCTGGTGCTCAAATATACCCACTGTAGGCACTTTTGTTTAGTATGGATACTCTGACAGGTCTGTCACTATACATCCCCACAAGTAGCAATCCACTGTGTTCTGACTGAGTTCTGTCATAACCAGACAGTCTTTCTATAGTAGCTCTTCAGACTCTCTAAAATTTGCTTCCCAACGCGCTATAAGCCCTGGGTACCCATGGCACTGTCCACTGCATACTGGGAACGCCCCACAAGACCTGCCGTTTTGGTTATGCTCTGACCCGGTCAAATAGATGTCACCCCTGTCAAAGTAATTGAGAAAATACTCTTCACTTACAGCCTACCATATCCCATGCCTTGACAGGTGCCATTCTAGCGAGATAATCAATCTTATTCTCTTTACTTGTCCGTGATTTTAATGCTGTGGCTGATTCGTGTAAATTCTGCACTGCTTTATTTGGTCTTGTCCTGAACGGTGAGGCTTTCACTTCACTAATACGATATTGTCTTCTAAATTATTCACTACTGTCATCTCAAATCTTCAGGATTACTTCAAGCATTCCTTGTCTTTGTCCAAAGGACTTCTAAAGGCCCAAAGTACTCCAATGATGTGTGGGTTCTTATCTTATTTTGAAAATGATACCAATGTGTCTGAAGCTCTGCAAGCAACTTAAAAAAGAGTCAGTGTTTATGCAAGGTGTCCTTGCACTGCCTTTAAAGAACACTCAAAATTTACGATCATGTTAAAGATGTAACGTACATCAATCATCATGTATTCCCCTTTAACTATACAAGCACTGAAATGCTTATACCCAGTATATACAGATAATAAAGAGTGGATGCACAACAAATTGTGTTAAATAGTGTTACATGATTTGTGAATAACATAAAAAACAAAAATTGAATTAGTTGATGCAAAAATCATATTGATTATAACCTGTATATACCTGTATATATTCTACTGTATCGTAATGTAATTGATAGCAGGGCCTGACTTATACTAATGCTGATTTTATAGTATGAGTGAATGGTTTTGGTTAAATAGTAATTAACCCACAAAGTCTTAAATCACTCAAATTATGTAGAATCCTGGGCCAGTTTACTAGATTCTGCTTATGTTATGTTAACAATGAAGGTGACTGTACATTTACATTTATGGCATTTAGCAGACGCTCTTATCCGGAACAACATAATCAGTGCTCAAGTAGTTCACACCTGTTCCTCAAACCTGTAAAGCCATTCTTAAATCAACATCCACTATTCAACCAAGTTACTGCACACCCAAGTTCATCCATACTCCTGTCAAAGTAATGATGAATTAAGGGATGAATTACCTTGAGGGTGTTTAGTTTGCAGTTTTGCCAGTTTAACTACATTATTCTAACATTGCTCTAAGGTGTAAGACTGTCTAAAGACTGCAGGAAGAGCACAGAACCTAATAAACAAGTAATCATTTATGAAATCATGGTAATATCCTTTGATTATAGTCATCTTCTCAGATTACCTTAGTGGACATGGGTTTATGATAGGTCACGTCCACTTCTGTCCACACGTCTTTGGAACCCTCAGGCACGGTCCAGATCTTCTCCTGAGCTACGTTCTTCTCATCGTAGATGTAAAGGGCCAGAGCGTTGTCAATCTTCCTAAAGCCGTGCAGGGCGTAGTAGAACCTGAGGCAGTACTTGTGATTTCCTGGCAGGTAGGGTCCATGCAGACGGCCAACGTAACCCGGACGTGAGGTAAAGCGAGTATTAGCCAGGAGAAAGGACCCTAAGCCACAAGGAGACAAAGTTGTGATGGTGAGAGAAACCATCTTCAACATTTGAATAGTGAGTAACTCCAGTAACAAGATAAGGAACACTGTTGACAAGCTCTGAGTCTACGGCCTTGGCTTGAAAATATGTATTCAGTTTTCATAACGAAATTCAGAACTGCTTGGGTGTAGCACTTAAATTTAGCCCACTAATATAAAATGAGGTCCATCAAAACATTTTGAAAGGCTAAACCTTTAAAACCTCCCCACTGGTCAGTTTGATTCTCATTAGATACGTATGTCTATAAAATATGAATAGGGAGCCATGAAATATAGATGACACAGGCTGGAATTTTCTCCACATCGCACAGTGTTTATCTCATAAGGGAATGTTTCCTGGGTGTGTCTCACAGTCTTATGACTAATCCTTTAAAGTGTAGAGTTATTACTGTCAGTCTGCTGTATACGGTTGATCTGAATTCCATAATTATCTCAATGTAACTTTAATAAAACCGATTTTCCATCTCAGTCTGACTGGATTAACCACGTTTAAAAAAATTGATCAGCTCACATTGACTAAATTCTGTGCTTATTGTAAACTACTGTAAACTTCTATAATGAATAGATAATTCCAACATGTTTTTGGTTTCACTAGATTCCTACTTTTGAGTTAAAGCCAAATTAGATAATGGCATTCTACAGTTTTTGTTATTTAGACACATACCAGAGCCTGTGGTGTGATCACCAATCCTGTAGACATTCGGTCTCACAGAGACCCTGTTCCAGACGGCCCCTGCGAAGCGTTCCTGGTAGTACTGACATAGACTCTCTTCAAAGTCACAGTTAGCCACTGCGGGGTCGAAGGTGGGCTCTGAGGTAGGGCCGCAGAAACAAAACACACAGCATTACTGTCAGCCAAAGGGGGTCGAAACATTCTTTGGGTATAAGATCTGTCCAAAAAAGTGCTGAGCATAAGGAATCTAACATTGTGGCTGAAAGTTTCCATATATCTTACATATGTGGGTTTAGTTTTGTTTACATAGCGCAGACAATTCGACTCCTTCTGAGTAAGCCTTAAAACCAGAGACAGACAGAGAGAACTCTGCTGGCTCTAGAAGAAATAAAACAGAATATTAATTAACCAGAAGACAAAGTGCTACACAATCTTAACTAAACTCCCAGAAGATCAGATCCTTCTTTTGGGGCTGATCAGTTTGGGAATGTGGACAGATTCACATTCTTTTTGGGATTAGTACAGCAATTAATAATGGAGGTGAAGGTAATGCCAAAAAAGATAAAGCGAAGGTAATGCCTTGATAGTAGCTGTCTATGTGAGAGTCTGGATGTCCAGCCAAGATGATCAGCTGTTCACAGAGTTTAATAGATTGGGAAAAACCTTTTGCACAGCTCCCATTTTCACATACAAACCACATACACCAATTTATTCAACCTGTACATGCTTTCTCTGGGTCAAGTTCTTAGAGAATGACGTGTCCTATCATAACTATGCAGACGACACTCGATCTAACTCTCTCAGGAGTTGACTTTAGTCCAGTAGGTTCATTGTGTTTTGGTGCCTTGATAAAGTACATAACCGAATGTATCAGAACTTGATACAAATAAGTAAAGACATCTTGTTGGAAAATAAAGAGACACTCAATTCTCAGTGTTCACCTGGAAGCTTTGGGTAAATTTGGGAGGGTAAACATATGTAACGTTCCTCAAAACTATCTCTAAATAGTGCTTTGCAAATCTTAAATGTGTATTTGCTTTGTCTTCCCTTTTGTGTATCTGCTATTGATCCAAGCTGATGTTCAACATTTTCCCTTTTTAATGAATTCTGTTTTTGTCTTCATGATCCCTTTGTCCTCATTGTATCAAACACTGGACTTTGTGTTGTTTGTCGTATCCTTATGAACTGTTTTCTACAGTCGACAAGAGAACATGACCACAAAAGATTAAACAGGAATGCTGCGCTCAGACAGCAGCGCTGTGATGTCTGCGCGTTGCGTAAGGCACGTTATTGCTCCTTATGAAACACGGCTGCACTGACCTGTTTCACTGTGGCAGAACTGGGGAGAAAAGGTGATGTCATCCAGAGCCACATAGCCACCGCGAGGACTGTTGAACGCGACCTCATACACCACCTACTCACACAAACACACAAGACGCTCTCCATGAACCATCGACTTGACGCGATCCAGCACGAGCGCTAACATAAGCGGACGTTTCTCACTGTCATAAAATTGGGTTACGAAGCTGTTTGAGAAATGTTTACACAATACTGACACAGTTATGATTTATACTGTGAAAAAAATGAGCAATTTAGGAAACACCAAATGCTGCGAAGACAGACCAATCCAATCAGACAGTTGTGGAGAAGCTGACCAAAACAGGAGATTCTCCAGCGATGTTGTTCTAGCAGAACACTCAAGCATTCTTATATCAAAACAATCCACTACAAAGGGCCATAGACACCAAACACCATCTGCATGAGGTGATATCCGGACTCCACTCATGCACTCCCAGTCTTTATTTACATGGGCCCAAAGAAGCGGCTGCAGGCACTCAAACACAGCCGGCCGCCGTGCTTCACCAAATCTGTCCCTTTTCAGCATGTTTACACAAACGGAGCTGACAAAAAACAAACAACACTTTCCCCTTCAAAACCAAGCCACTGACTTATGTAAGGCAGGACCATATTTGGACCTGCAGTGCATCACATTTTGCTGTGTTTGTCAGTGATACAATATAAGAGTGTCTATTGGTGTTCCGCATGAGTCCCTGGATTGGTTATTTAGCAGGAAACAATGACTTCTGCACATTCCTTGGATCTATTAATAAATATCTGCATGGCTCCAGAATCAAAGCGCCCGTTATCTGGTGCAGTGCGTGTGCGTTCGGATTTGATTTGATTGGTTGATCAGGGGTTGTGTATTGATCGTTTGAAAAGTCGTTTTTTGTTGTCAAGTTGGCTCTGTAATGTAAGGGTAGAGAGCTGTCAAGTCACTTTAAAAATAAGAGAGTTGTGATATCATGGCTAAAGCAGTTGGAATGGGACAAAATACAGAAACAAATGCAGAGCAAAACACACAGCAGACTCATAAAGAGACTCTGACACTAAAGCTCAGGTCAGTTCTAAAAAAGACATGCGTCTGTTTGTTGTGGTTTCATTAAAAGTAGGCAGCCCATGAATGCAGCTACGCGTTTAGCCGTCCTTAACCATAAATGCCTCGGTAAGAGACACTGAACGAACTGAATGAAGAGAATCAGAAAATCGCTGGTTCGAATCCACGGTGTGGGTATATTTTTTTAACACAAACATTGTTTGCCTGTAAAACCAATGTTTGGGCGTTTTCAAATACTGCTTTAAAGCAACCACACTTCACATTTTCTTGCAGAAATGCTTTTGGTTAAATCCCTGATTCCTCATTTCTAATGCTAAAGCATCCAATGCTGGATTCGACATTTTGGTTCAGATTGCTTACTTATTGTTGGTAATTTGGCTTAAATTACTTATCGATTTATTGGTAACAGCCATGAAACTGGCAATCAGAATGTAACATTTGAGCATTCTGCTCCTCCGCCAGTGATCTGAAACTTCTAATTTAAATATATTTGTGTCACAGAGGGGTAAAACACCACCAGAAACAGTATTTTTCATCATTAATGTTACTCTTTAGTCATCCTGAGCTCTTTTCACATCAGATGTGTCTTTGCTGTGTTGCTGTGCACAGTATGAAGACACAAATTAGGTACGCATTTGCTCTGTGAAGACTGAAAACCGGTGCGCATTTTGCAAACCAATTACGTTTATGCGTGCTTGTGTACAACTTATGTCATATAAAGAGCCTTCGAAGGATTTATGTTGGTACACTGAATTGCATTCAGATATAGGAGCTTTAGTAAGGTCAGGAAGTGGCACTCCAGGGGTAGGAGTTCCATTGCTCACAGCTTAGTTCTGGGTGGAAAGGTGGTTTATATATCCTGAATGCAAAGACAAATGTTATTTGTTATGTAATGTGTCAGTTTGTTACTGAACTGAGGTCATTTTTACGACTGATATATAGAAGTGACCAGCGACATTTATCAGAGGTCTGCCTCGATCTTTAACCAAACATGCCAGTAATTCTTCTCTCTTCTACCATCTGGCAAACAGTACCAGAGCTTCCGCTCTGGATCGGCGAGGCTGTGTAACAGTTTCATACCGCAGGCCATCATAACTCTGAATGCACATACAGCTCCGGGAAAAAAAAAACGAGAGACCACTGTAATTCATTTTTAAATCAGCATCTCTGAGTATGACAACCATTCCATGCCAGTGCCTGTTAAATTCCTACACAAGCACCTCGTTCTGCTTTATGAGGTAACGATTAGTGATCGCCTGAATCACATTGTGTTTAATGAGGAAAAGTATAAAAACACTGCTGTAATCGACACTCTCCTCTCACAATGAGACCAGTTGGATGGTAAAACACTGCTAGAAGTACTGATTAATGATTGCCTTGTTTGAGAATGAACAAGAGATTAGTTTTCTTTGATTTCTCTTATATTGATGTCATGTCATTTCCTGTAAAATTATGCTTTAAAGAACAATATTTTCATTTGGATATGAGAAGTAATATTGTTTGGCAGTAGATTCAGTTATCTATTATAAAACCTGAGAAACTGAACACATTTGCAATGGTCTCTTATTTTGTAAATGTGTCCTGCTTCTGCATTAATTTGCACTTTGTTGAACGTTGCTATATGTTGCACTGTGGGCTGTGGAGACACGTCTCATCACACTATGTACGTATATACAGCTGCTGATGACAAGAAAGTAGCCTTGAACCTTGTTGTGCCTCATTCAACAACTTCAGTTTAAGTGGGCTGGGCAAAAGTGCAGTTGACTGAAAATATTGATATATGCAAATGTGTTGGTTTTTGTGACATCATTAAAAACAATACATTTAAAACATATTACTTGCAGCTTAGTTTACATATATGGACTGTACAGGGTGGGGAAAGAATGGTACATTTTGAAACAGTGCTTACATACTTAATTAAAAGCGTATTGCAACAACTTTAGAAAAAAAAAACAGTTTTCCATGATATGGGCCCTTTAAAGATCTTTTTTTCTCATGCTCAAAGTCAAAAGGAATCTGAAACAACAGACTTTGTGACTGTGCTGTGCAACATGATGAACATCCTGTAATCGGGAGCCATTTAAAAGGTTCTTGCTTTCCCTGACACGGTGTTTCCATGAAGTGCAGCCTCACTGGGTGATTAATGGGCTGCCGCTGCTGCCCTACATTCCAGTGCCCGCTGTGGCCGGATTTAATTATGAAAATTCAGATAAAAGAACTAAAGGGGAAACGTTCTTTCTGACGCATAAAGCTTAACTCTAGACAGTTCGAGCGCTACAGCTGCTCATTTCAGCTGCATTATGTTTTCACTTCTCAGTGTCATTTTTAAACTGAAACCAAGCAATGCAGTTACATAAGGTCCACTAATTAGTGCCCAGTCAAAAACGAAGTGAATCATTTATGTGAGGAAAGCCAATTTCATGTTTTACTTTAAGAGACTTCCAAACCACACAGTACCAAGACTGACCTCTAAAGGATGCTGCGCCTTTATGTCCACCTGGACTAGTTTCCAGTTGGAGGTGGCATAAACGTCTGGCCTCCAGATCTCCTCGTAGTGACCCAGCTGGTCCCGAGTGAAGACAGAGAAGAAATTGCCCCTCGCTTGGTTCCTTTGGTAATAGAAGGACAAGCATCCAGCCATCGGAGTGTTGGTCATTGGAGACACGAGCTTAGCCACCTCCTGGAACCTCTTAGCATACACCGAGTCCACGTACATGTAGTGACCTAGGATTGAACAGGATTTATTTCAAACTGTTATTACACAAAGACTTTGGTTGATCCTATTCACACCATCACGGAAATAATACAATGCACAGAATGTATTAGTCTATAGTTATGCATTGTATTTACAGAGCCTCATCAGACATTTGTGTGTTCAAATTAATACTATAAGCACTTTGTGGCAAAGATGCGGTTTTCTTTGAGACATCTGTGGCAAGCAGCACTGAGGTTCACTTTTGGCCCATTCCTCTTGGCAAGCACTCTTCAGTTCCCCGAGATTCTGATGGACTCCCAATTTGAAATCAACCATAAATTCTCAATAGGATTCAGTAAGAGATTGGCTAGACTGTGAAAGAAGATGGTACTGGTCCTGACTAGTGTGAAAAATTTTAAACCAAAACAATGTGACAACAAATCTACTGCTGACCATCTAAAAAGTCTCATCAGTGCTAAAATGGTTTTATGTCCCAATTTTTTTGGAATGCGCAGCATGCCTGTATATTAATAATGAAATGAAGCTGACTAGACATCTTGGGTTCACACTGTCTGCAGTGAAATAAAAGTCAAGGTAAATTTACCAATATGTTCATTTTTTTAATCCCAACTTTTTTCATATTTAGAGTAAAACATACATACAGCAATTCATTGTTTAAGTATTTAGTCTATCTACACTTTATCATGGTTTCCCTTCTTTTCAGGAGATTTTCAGGCGATTGAGATTTCCAAAGAAATCTGTAGACATAGTTTTCCAGGTTTCTTGTTAAAACCTCCAAATCTGTGAACCTGGTACTGTTTCTACTTCTCATGATCTTTATAATCCCACGGTCTGGCCCCTAGGGATGTCCAGTCCATTGATCTGTGAACACCAGCAGCCTGTTTGTTTGATTTGCAGATTTTCTTCTTTAGTGTAGATTTTTAAACAGATAAACATCCCACAGACCCAGAGGGTTGTCTTCTCACAGTGGACAGAAACTGTGTTTTTTTCTGATCTTAGACAAGATGAGCTTAACTTTTTAAGAGGAGCAATTTTATTGGTCTACCAGGTCTTGTGTGATTCAGAGGAGTCCCATTTCTCTCTGTATATTCTAATATAAAATTCTAACTTTCATTGCCTCTCCCGTTGCTTATGCAAGTAGATCATCTTTTATCTAAGCTCCTCAAACATATCTTTTAACTCTTATGTTTAAGGGTCATTTTGACAGTTGATTGGTCTCTGATATTTTTACAGTCCTGTGTATCATTTCCACATTAATTAACACTATATTATCTTTGTTATCGCTTTTTTTGCTTTTGGCAAGTAAATCCTTTTCACACTGTAATCTTGTGAAATGTGCACTTTTATGTTACACTTCAGTATGGTACACTTACTGTACTGTTGTACTTCTGTGATTCATTGCACTTTGCTCAATGCTGCTGATTGTCACCTGTCTGATAATCACACTTATGGTGCAATACCCTTCATTTCTGAAGGTTTACATCGCGTTTACACTACACTGTTATGTACATTTCCGTTACAATTGTCTGTTTATTGTTTGTGGGGCGGCTGGTGGTCTGGTGGTCCCCTGCGATCAAAAGGCTATGGGTTTGAATCCCATAAACTGCTATTAGCACAACTGAGGTATTCTTGATCAAGGTACTGTCCACACACACTGCTCCCCAGGTGCTGTGGTGCCGACTGTCCACTGCTTCACTTGGTGAATGGGTTAACTGCAGAGAAAGAATTTTGTACTGGAGCCCCACAGTGGCACAAAGGGTAGCACTGTTGCCTCACAGGGTTGGGTGTGTGTGTGTGGAGTTTGCATGTACTTCTTGTGGTGGCATGGGCTTCCACCAGGGTCTCTGGTTTCTCCCACAGTCCAAAGACATGTGTGTCCAGTGAATTGGGGGTTCTAAATTGACCGTAGGTGTAAATGTGTGAGCGATGGTGTGTGTGTGGTTGTGTGTGGGCCCTGCAGTAAGTTCCTGCCTGGAGCCTGTAGACCCCTGGCCCCTTATGTCTGGGTGCCCATGACCTTAGTAAGGATAGGCTGTGACAGAAAATGAAAGAATTTTGTCCTGTTCACACATTTTGTGTTCGCACATGACAAATGGTCACTACTGTCTTTGTCATAACCCGCATTCTGTGCCACTGTGGTCCATGGTGAAAAATCTAATCACACTACATCTGTGTACACAGTTGCTAAAGACAATAAAGTGATGTGGAATAAATGAACTCATTTCAGATATGTAAGAACCATCACAGACAATACACTGCTGTCCCTTGCAAAACTACACATGACCTTGAGGGACAACTCCTGTGTGACTGTGCAACACATACATCTCCATGTTTATGTTTTCACTAATGAGTGATAAAGTAATGAAGCACGGATACAGTGCTCTATATACGTAACCAGTATATGGTCACTTGAAAACGTCTTCTCACAGACCCAACAAAGAAAGAGCTCAAGGAAAAACTGCATCAGCAAATTGCTGAGAGAACAGAAAGCAGTGGGAAGCTGTCAGTTGAGGAAACTGCAAAGCTTTTGGGAAGCCTGAGTCAGCAATTGTTTTTCATCCCTGGAGCTAATGAAGCACAACATGTTGTTCTGTCTATACATACCTCTCTCGTTATTCATGGTGTGGTCATTAGGGAGGTTGGAGTGAGGGTCTCGGGCAAGGCTTCCTCCTACGTACCAGTTCACGTTGGGGTTCCACTGGTTATTGTAGCCACACAAGTGGTGCTCCTCAAAGTTACACTCTAAGGCAGAGTAACATCCATGTTATCTTTAGTCAACCTTTCAAAAATGTACTGCACACTTATACTGTAATGGAGCAGCGTGTGCTCGGACGTTCAGTGTGTTTATGTGTCTATCCTTGCCATTTTTTCGCCACTCAAGTACATCAACAATGGCACAAAGGTGAAATCACTCCATATGGAAGCGATGTTACAAAGCAAAAGATGTACCGATACAGTAGCCGGGGATGATGTGAACTTCAAATATAGCAATGCTGTTTCCTGATCCTTGGTTGGGCCGAGCCTCCATCAAAACCTGAATCAAAAAAATGTGAAGATATTGTTGCTTATTGATATAATCAGCTGCTGCAATGCTGAGTGCTGAGTGCTTAACTAGTGACTATGGCATGTGCTAAAAAAGGCACTCCCATGACCTGACAACCTTAAACAGCCAATGTGCTACATATTTGTTTTCATTTTTAACACCACAATTGTGTGGTTTAATGCACCCCAAACAGTCATGATTCATTTTTCTCTGATCATGTCTTCACCTCATTTCATCCCTTAGTATTAAAAAGACTATTTTTGTAACTGTGATGCTAAGACTTTCATTTGTTTTTAGTTAAAAATGGTCATCCCAGTTATTCATCCACTCAGCAAGAAACATATGTGTGCAGTAACACAACGCTGATGCACCTAAAGTCTACAAAGGCTTAAAATAGTACAGTATGCATTCATACATAAGATAGAAGGCTCACTAAGACAGAAGTGTTTAACGTGCACTGAAAAACCTATAACCATATGGCACTGGCTTTATTACTGCAGGCCTGTAGTTTGAGGAGCTCTCTCCCATAGGAGAAGTGCTGAAGTTTATAGATGTCACTTCACAGTGTACATACTGTAAATCTCAATGTATGCATTTACATATGCTATATAGACCATTTAGGTGATGTATACACTTAAAGTGAAAACAAGTAGCGTGGATTCATTCCCTTTGTAATCATTATTCATAAAGCACATTAAACAAAGCCAGCTTCTACACGTTCGTTTACGCAAAGTACATCTTACACTTGATATAACTCATCTAATATATGTAATTCCCAACCATGGTCTGAGAGTAAAAAATGACTTGTTAAAACAGTGCTAAGCGATCAAAGCAGAACTCATTTTTCAAACTCAGCTCGAATCCTTTTCTCACAGACTACGAAACACCCCCAGAGACTTCAGGTTACAAAACACACTCTTTGTGAGAATAACTGTTTTTTTCTTCGCTCCCCGACACACGAAGATGACTGTTCCACGTCTGCTGCTACCTGGTAGGGTGTGGAAATGTTGCGGAGGTCTACGCTGGCGATGAGCCAGCTGTCGGAAGCTTTGTCCGCCGTCCATAGTGTGTAGTCGAAGTTCTCGCCGTGGGGGCGTGAGTGGACTTGAAGGGAGCCTGACCCTGTGATTTGATAGACCAGACGCAAGCAGCTCCACTCAAGTATCTCAAGCTCAGGGCTCACCAAAACTGCCCTGTCAGCTTCCTCCATAAACGAGGAGTCTGCAGTTATAAAGCGACCTGCAAGAAGAAAAGAGACATCCATTGTCAAGTGGCATGTGACTGCATATATGTTTTTTGCACGTTTTCTTTGTTGATTTATAACTTGTGGACTCCTCGTTTATGGAGGAGTCTGCAGTTACAAAGCGACCTGAAAGTACAGTCATGTTGCATGTGGCTGCATATAGTTTTTAGAGAGCATTATCTTCGTTAATTTGCCACAGTCTGCTTTACCTTATAACTACGACAGTAGTCCGGAAAAGAAATCATTATTTTGACAAAACCAAACTTTCCTCCCAAAGAAGATAGTTTGATGCAAGTTACGTTTTGCAAAATGTTGCACTTTGCAGATGTTTTTGTGCTTTTAATTTAAAAACAAGTGCTGGTCCAAGGAAACAATCTGAATTCACTTATTCAACTGTTGCTGGGTTCAAATAGAAAAAAAGGGCTTTCTCACTTCTATCACCGATTGGAAAAGAGGACTTTCCGCATATATCAATGGGGTCAATTTACTAAATCAAACTGAAGTAATGCAAACAACAGAAGGTATCGCTCTCACACATCAATGAGGCAATGCATTTGCAATGACGATGAAATAAAAGCCTTAACTGTCGTGCATAAAATAAATCCAATTAATGGGTGGTCCATGCTGCCCATCAAGATCCAGTCTATGTGTCAAAAACCAGGTGTGATCTACATCAGCTCCTTTCCCCAATTGAGGTTTACACAATCTTTGGAAACAAAGGATCATGATGGATAGAACTGTTCATCTAAGCACTCCAGTCCAAGCACATTGTTTAGAGCACATTTAACAGGCTACGTTTGAATTTAAACAGTGTGATTTAAATACAGAGCAAAAATACTGCTTGTCTAAAATAAAGTCATCGTAGCTGATGTGTGCGCACCCAATTTGCCCCATGTTTGAAAAGCATCAGAATTAAGAGTGCCATTAACTTTATAACCTTCCCCAAAACCTCCAGATGTTCTCATGGTGAGAATGATTCATTCCAGATGCCAACGAATCCTACTTTTCTGTCTTTTCCCATCTTCTTCTCTCTGCATGTCTTCTTATAAAAACATGGACCTCTCCTGCACCTTGGCTTGGCTCTTTTTTCTTTCTATTTAGTCCATGAGCAAATACCGAAACGTTCGCACAAGACTTTACAAGTCAAAGCATAACTATTACTCATAACCTCTGGACTTACAGCGTTTGATGGATAAAATCATGTCTTGGGCTAACGGCTTGTTTTATATAGAAGGTGTTTAAAAGACGTATTAGCATATTTTTACTGTCCAATCTCCATAATGTTAATTTTATAGGGAAAAAAAGCAAAATAAAGCTTTGATCCATTTGTTATGGAATATTCACTACATGTAAAGGGCAGTTGTATGGAAACTATACTAAGAACAGTGTCACTGATGCTAAGCACCAGACTTAGATACTTAATTCACCATTTTGGGAAGAACCTTCAGCCTGCTAAGCACACCTGAGTCTTTGTGTGAGAAAGTTGTGAGCCAGGTCATGTGGCATCAAGGTCACAAGGTTTTCTTACACTCTTAAACTGTCCTAAATCGTCTTGGATCAGTTTATAGAACCATCCTTTGACATGGTCTTCAGGCCAACCAAAAGCGGTTCTTCTATGGAACCAGTGTAAAGAACCGTTTTTGAAACATAGTATTTTTTTATATAGTAGTGTTTAAAAGATATTAGCATATTGTTACTGTCATAAGAATCTCCATAATGTTCATTTAGAACTTCAAAAATAAATGTTTCACCATTTTGTGAAGAACCTTCAGCCTGCTAAACATGTGTGAGTGAGTGAGAAAGGTGGCATCAACATCACAGGGTTTTTCCAGCCTAAATGGTTCTTGGCTCTGTTTAAAGAACCATTCTTTAATGTGGTTCTCAGGCAAAACAAAAGTGGCTCTTTTATAGAATCTGTCCTGAGTAGCTCTTCTGAAATTTTGAAAGCCAGTAAAGGTGAAGCAAGAAAGTCACTGGCCACGGGGGAAAGTCACTGGTCTAGACACCATTGTCCAGTTTACACCTCTAGAAACTCCTTAAATCCCAATCAGGAACTGCTGTGGTAAACCAATAGGTTTCTGTTGTGTTTGAGAACACAGTAAACACTCACCGACTGTTATCACAGAACCTAAAACTGGGTGTTGATTGAGGCCTTGTGGATGGAAAAAACTTTCCAGAATGTCAGCAGGTTCATGGACCCAAAAGTTCCTTAAGTAACGAATTTGCTGAAAAAGTCGACCGGTGCTTTGTGCCTCTGATCATAAGGTCTAGACATATTCAAGCATGTGGTGATGTCATCAAGGATCAAGCTTAATCAAAAGTACATGAGTACAGGAGCCGTGAGGACAGAAACTGGTTCAATGAGTTCCAGTTACAGAAGGACTGGGGTTCAGCGGCTGCAGGACATGGTGCTCCTCCCTCCAGAACTTCAAGACAACTGGCAGGAGATTAACACAGGATCCCCCTACACTTTCCCCACTCCCTGCAACTGCTGTAACTCAATGACTGTGCAAAGCAGGAGATTGGCTCCAAAGCAGTCTGCTTGTATGCATCAGTCTTTGGAAAAGCACAGACGCTGAACAGAAGCCCTGCAAAGTCTGCTTTACATCTCCAAAACCTTACAAATGATTTCTGCAGCTGTCTGAGAAACTGGAGGAACAAGGCAAGTAGGGTCACTGTTGAGTTCTTATTTGGCCCTGGGGAAAAACCGACCACTTCCTCTTCTCAGATGACTGTCTAGAAATCATTTAATGTATCTTCAATGAACATCTACATTCAAGTCACTATGTAGAAGGCAAAGGAATAAACAATATAAACTTGAAAACAAATAAAGGCTGAAATATTGCAGAACATAGTGTACAGTATATTAGGTCAGTAACAACATCTCACGTTTAATGTTAACATAGGAATAGGAGGTTTAACAATACTTTTATTTAAACAGCACACACTTTCATAGTAAGATATTTTTGGTTTTTTGGTATTTACATACATATAAATACATGTATTCATTTAAATGTATATATTATTCAGAATTCTACAATCCTTAAGTTTGAGACTACTGAGCATATCGTCACCATCAGAACAAAACATTCTATATTTATGCTGATTTGCTTTGCAGTTTAAAAACACTAGACACTCTTTGCATCAAATGATTGAACCAATTTCAATAGTCCAAAAAGACTTCATGTTGTTGTTACATTAACTTTTAATAGTCATTTTAAGTGCAGTCCTTCACTGAAAAATAGCTCATTTTAGAATCTTGTCAGTTTTAAGGTTGAAAAATATCAGATTTCTCTTACAGTATAAGTATCAGTATCACTAACTGGTATCATGCTGTCTCTCTTCATAAAATTAATTTCATGCTGCCCGACTTTCTACTGCGGTCCGAGAGCAGGCGATCGGACACTCGACTGTGTTTCCACCACAGTGTCCAGCCTGGGGTTGTCAGGGAAACCAAACAGAGACACAGTCATGGCCCAGTCTAGGTTTATGCTTCTGTGTAACGACCCAATCGGGAAAACGCAGCGCAACTGCTCCAAACGCAAAGCCCAGAGCAGGGGGCGACATTTTTGGCTGTTATGGTGGCATGGCCTGCAGCCACATTTCCTGCTATGGTTTGTTTCTGAGCCAGCTGTGGTGGACATGCCCCTGTCTTCGCCTACTTTCTCCACTAGTTAAGTCTCCCTCTGTTGCATAACAGTCAAGGCCACAAAGCTTTCCAACAGCTACTGTTGACAATATGGTCCGACTGGCACACTAGCAATGAGAGCATAACTTATTTTTGTAGGCCTCCACAAACTTTCCTGATATAGTAAGAATGGGCTGCAGACCAGATCCCCCCGCATTTATGATGGTCACTGTCACAAAAACTGATTCCAGATCAGCATTCCTACTTCTGAGGTGGTTTGTGAAACCAGACATGGAAAGGATGCAAAGATAAGATGCAAAGAGTCCATGTGAATCAAATGTGTTTGTTGAAAGAGACGTCCTTCACTCAATCATCAGACATGCAGGTTTTATTACAACTGGAAATGCTATGTTGAAATTCAATTACATCAACAGTGTAAAACCTTGAATCATCCTTTGGCAGTACCACTGTAATAACAGTGATCACCCAATGATTACACAGAGTGATGGCAGTTCCAATGCCTGTTGTTTAAAATAGCTATTTAAGCCTGCAGCTTTTAACTACACAGTAAAGATATGCTGCGTCATAAACAACCCTGGCAAGTCCGCACCACTTTAATGAAAAGCTGGAGGCAGTTTGATCGGGTTGAGAAATGTGTTGACTTCTAGTCTCTTCTAACATTGTAGCCTCTAGTTTTAAACTAAAGAAGTAAAAACTGGACACCAAATATGATCAGCTGCCTCTGGATAAAAAATATGTACATCTGATTAAACTATTCCTTTGTGGGTTGAAAGTGGCTTGAATGTCTTCAAGAATATCTTAATTCAGTTCACCTTTAGTTCACCTTTTACACTTTTTTCATATTTTCTGCCATTCGGGATCTAAAGACATCCAGAGTGTCACTCAGATTTTTTAACTCTGCTGCGAACTTCAAAACAGAGTCTGAGCTGATTGAGACCATACGTCTTAAAAAGATGATTCCTCTGAATGTCAGCAATTTAATGGACCAAAACGTTTCTAAGTCATCAAACAGTCCATTAAAAAGAGGACAAAAAACGACAAGTACTTTTCTGACCACCAGGCACCAAGTATATTTACTGACAAATCTCAATCAAATATCCACTATATGTCCAAAACACCTGCTCAACCTCTGAAATCAACAGTCTCTAAAAAAGACTTGATCCCCTTTTTCCAGTAGTAACAGCGTCTGCTTTTCAAGAAAGGCTTCACTGCATTCCACCACAAGTACATTAGCTCAATAGTGAGGTCGGGTGCTGATGTTGGACGATTAGTTCTGAATCACAAACCTCCAGCTCCATCACTCCAGAGAACACAGTTCCCATCCCAAAGCTCGGGTGGCTTTATACCCTTCTAGCAAATGACTGGCACTGACCTTATTGGAGGCTTTTCCTGATTATGCCATGTGTTTTTCAACTGTTTTATACATAGAGGAGTGAGGAGATAAGCAGATGCACAGTTCCAGAAGGACACTGCACTGGCAACACAAGTGGAGCACAACCAAGAACTGCATGGCAACTGGATAACCTAGAAATCCCCTCATTATCTCACTTACACAGCTGCTGTGCAAAGGAGGGGTTATTGGTTACAAAGACTCTCTCTCTCTCTCTGTTTGTCATATACACTATATGGACGAAAGTATTGGGACACATGACATTGTATTCAGTCATTGACTTTTATATGGAGTTGGTCCCCCTTTTGCAGCTATAACAGCTTCCACTGCTCTTGGACGGCTTTCCACAAAGGAGTGTTTCTGCTTGACATTGCTGACAGTCACGGATGTTGGACACGAAAAAATGACAAATCTGTCCAAAATGTCTTGATACGCTGAAGCATTAGGACTAGCCTCCGCTGAAACTCAAAGGGCATCTGAATACAAAGATAAAGAGATGTCCCAATACTTTTGTCCATATAGTGTAGATTTAAAAAGACAAACAAAAAGCGCACGCTGCCTTTTTTTTTACCTTCATCATTTGCTATCCACGAAGCAAAAGCTGAATCAGATGTGTAGCCACATGTGCCTTGCTCGAAGCTGCAGGAACCGGGCAGCAGCTGGACCTGAGCCTCCACCAGCAGCACCAGCAGGACTGCAGCTGAGAAACACACACACAAAAACACTCAACGCTCAAAAACGCTTCAGATCTGTGCACTTTCCTGTCGAGCGGCGACAACTAAACAGAAGGGACTGGGAGAGGAAAAGAAAGAGGAAAAAGTTAGAGAAAAAAAGGAGCAGAGGAAAAAGTCCACGTTGACGGGTAGAAGTGAGGAAAAACAGCTCAGATTTGATCGGGTTTCTTCTGAATGGAGGGGAAAACGCAGAGTCTTACCTAAGAGAGCAAGGAGATGAAGATGAGCAGCCATGACAGACAGATGCAGTACAGGAGTAAAGATGAGATCAGACAGTGTGGAGACTGATCGGACATTAGGAACGACCAGCCACTCCTGCAGAGAGAGGGAGAGAGAGAGACACTCCTGTAATTGCTCCTTGCATCAAGTCCCCATCGTTTGAGCACGGTGGATTTAGTGAGCTTGGCAAGCTGTCCTGTCCTGGAAAAGAGGAGGGTCAGGGTTTGGTAATTGGTAGCAGCCACTGATGCAGACTCGTCCTGATCTCTCTGGAGGACCTTTTTGGTTAGTGCAGACCGGAGTGAACCAAGCTAGACCACTTTAGCTGCTACACTTGTTCCATCATGCCTGATATATAAAACCAGTACAGAAGTCTGGACGCACACACTGAGCTCGAGACAACTATTTTCCACATTCTTTAGTACAGGGAAGACACATATCTAAACAGCTCTTTTGTAATGTAAAAGTCATATGCACGTAAAATGGACAAAAGTCTTGGGACGCCAGAACCAACGGAGACTTTCATGATCTTGCATTCAAATGCATAAACTTTAACATGGAGCTGGTCAGCTATAACAAGATTTTGGAATGTTTCTGTGGGAATTTGTGCCCATTCATTCTGGAGAGCATGTATGACCTTGCTCACAATCTCTGTTCCAGTTCACCCCAGAGGTTTTGGATGGGGTTGAGGTCAGGGCTCTGTGAGGGCCAGTCAAGTTCTTCCACACAGAACTCGTCCAACCATGTCTTTATGGAGCTTGCTTTGGGCTCTGGGGCACAGTCATGCTGGAATAGAAAAAGATTTTCCCCCAAATTGTGTCCACAATGTTGGAAGCATGGCGTTGTCCAGAATGTCTTGGTATGCTGACGACTTAAGATTGTCCGGGGTCTATCACAAACCCTGAAAAACAGATGTGTCCGAATACTTTTGTCCATATAGTGTATATAATACAAGTCTAAAAATCTGGACACATTTACTCACGTTTTTTCAAAAATATTTTTTTTCACATTTTAGAGTACAAGAAAGACAGATTTATACAGCTCTTATGAAATGTCATGGTTTTATGCACTGTATGTCCAGTGGACACCTGCTCGTTCAACGTTTAACTTGAAATCAAGGGGATTAGAGGCGGTTTATAGTGCTTGGTGTCCTAGTTAATGCTTGGCTTTAGACATGGTGGCCCAACGCTCATTTGTGGTGGCTCCCCATTTTATTGGCACTGGTGTTCTACGGAGTTTAAAGTGGTGTTTAGTGAAAGCAATTGTGGTTCCTGGAAAATAAATATCAGATCTGCACCAGCTGTAGCTTTAAAAAGCACATTATTCTCCTGTGCTTTCTTTTAAATATCTGCGCTTCCTTCACACTTTTAATGTTCTTTCTATGCCATATTTATTTATTCGTTTATTTGCTTTTACTTCTACTAGTTTTTGCTTCCCGATTCATTCATATATTTTTTTTCTATTCATGTTGAATGACCTTCCTGTATGGTAATGGATGCAAAGTGTAAGGTGGCCATAAATAAACGTGACTTGTAGACACTGTGTGTGTGCAAATGAACAGCTTTTCCATTTGATAGTTTTGGAACTAAATTCATAACCTTGCATCCTTTACCTCCTATACTTTGCATTCTTTACTTCCTTCTCTCTGTATCTATTTTTTTGCAGTTATATGTTTGTTTGTTAGTGCAAAGTCCAAACTATGCATCTATTGTTTGCCTTAGAAATTCTGTTGGTGTTTTCTTTTTGAATATGTAACAAATGAATGAACTAAAAACTCAGTAAACTTTGATTTCTTGGTTTCATTACAATGAAAGTGTCATTTTTGTTCCAACATGTCAGACATCAGGAAAAAAATTGTATTTCATTTTCCTTTTTGCCAGATAGCCCACCCAGTAATACATCTCTAATGCTAATCTTGTTTCTGTGCCAGCACTACTGTATTACTTCTGGGATTTCTGAGACAGAGGATAGAACAAAGATACATTTATTTTACAATGTAAATCACATGGAGTGTGTCATAAAATGATCAAGATCATCACTGGCATGTTTCCACGAGCCTTCACGCTTTTGTAGGAATGATTCACTGAAAATCACAGCTGAACAAATCCCAGACACAGATTAAGCCTACATTTACACAAAAAAAGGATTTTCAATGGTGAATCACCATTGGTGTTCCGGTTCAGGTTGGAAACATGTCTGTGAAACCCAGCATACGGATGTGATGAACTAGAATTGCATGTAGAAGTTTGGAAGCACCAGTGACTTAAGTAAGTATGAGTGATGTTTATTGACTAGCATCAAACTCCAATTTCTTTGGATCAATTCTCTCTTTCATCTTTTCAGAATGATTCCAAGCAAAACTTCAGTGATTCTTTTATGAGTCTGTAACAATTCGAATGAGGTCATGGAACAAACCACAGCCTTTGGGTTTTACAAGGGCGTTACGCCGAAGCTGGCATGGTGGTGGAGAACCACCACAACATACGTTTGGTTTAGTGATCCAGCCCTAAAAGCAGTTAGTGTGTGCAAGTGATCGGTCAAATGATACGCCAGCGTTCTTTATCACAGTCAGTTTCACATAAACCTCACATTAAATCTAGCATCATGCTCTCGTATTTCCCTGTACCAAAGGAAAAAGACTTGTTATTAGAAACCTATAAAAATCTTTATTACATGGTTCTTTGGACTGATGGCACTTTGTGTTCCCTAAAGAACTTCTCAGTGGATGGTTCCTAAAAACCATTATTGTAAATAACATTAGTTTGAAGAAGTATTGTCACATAATACAATGTCATATTTATAACAACCGTTCTGAACCCACTGAAGGATTTTCCTAAAAGTCATTTGTCTAAACCAGGACCTTTTAAGGGACTGTTATTGTTAGGTGTGGATGGAAGAGAAGAAAGAATCTGTTTCCCTCATAATTGCAGGGCGAGAAAACCTGAAGTATAATGTATAATGCCATTTAAATTGTCTCTGACTAAAAGCACAGATTCTGCAGGTTCTGTTTGCTTTCAAGTGTAAAAGTGAGGCATTATCATTAATGGACTTGCTCGAGTGTGCTAAGCTACTCTTGCGGAATGTAAACACATCAGTGGGCTCAGTGACAGTCTTTAAACAAGTTGTGTTTCTGTGCAGAGTTTGTTGCCCCAGGACCTCCTAATCCCGCCTGGTGGCCTCAGCAGAGCTTTGTTCCACAACACTCCCATTACATGTGGTCAAGACTGAGTAGGCCTCTGTTCTTTGGACCCAGCAAAGCTTTGTCTCATTGAAACACTGATGTGTTCCCACTGTTTAAAGGGGAAAAAGTGTTTCTCTGTGTTTCTCACAACTCTCCTTTTACAACTAATATTATTGGTCAGTCAATGTTATCACTGTGGACAAAACAGAAAAATGTGCACTAGTATATAAATATATATGTATTTAGATATATAAAAGTGTGTATGTCTGAAAGACACACAGTTATGAGGGCTTGGTAGTGCTGCCTATTAAATAGGAATAATCATAAATATATAATGATACTTATTTAATAGCCAGTACTACCTAGCTCTCTTTGCACACCTTTTTCTATATTGATGTTGGAGTTTGAGCAAACCGTCAGCCCACAGAGCTCGATTGTGTCAGCTTCATGTGTCAGATCAGGATGTGTAAATCAGGGTAGTTTCCCTCCATGCTTCAGCAGGTACTTTCCATGACCCATTGACTACAATGAGAAAACTGCACTGTGGTTACCGTTGTCTCATTTTCTCTCCTCTTGAATCATCCTTGCTGCCACTCGGACAGATCTCATTTCATACAAAAAGCAGCTTTTACTTAAACTGTAAAAAATCAAAATTTTTTGAAAATCACACATTTCAATCAGATTGATAAGATTCAAACAAGAGAGGCTTTAAAAAGACTGATGCATTTTAAGTATCTTGACATCAACAATTTAAATGTACCCTCAGAAGGTCTTTGAATAAGGGAAAGGGGCAGAGTTGTGCCTTTTTGTAAGTTAATGTTTTAAAATAGAAGATAATATAATAAGGGGGTCAGTATGGGCTGTTATGGAGTCATTACAACTCAGTATGATACAATTATATTCCCAAAAAATGATTTCTTATGATTTCTCTCTTAAAATGAAGAACATCACTTCGATGGATACATTTATTCAAAATTCCTCTTCTCA
>JBBJLR010012105.1:0-13643 GCA_037577145.1 Brachypetersius gabonensis
ACCTGGCGGCGCCTAATGGACCGAAACATAATGTCCCACAGATGTTCTATTGGGTTTAAGTCAGGGGATCGTGAAGGCCATTCAATTGTTTCAATTCCCTCATCCTCCAGGTACTGCCTGCATACTCTTGCCACATGAGGCCGGGCATTGTCGTACAGTCCATGAACACCAATACAGCTGAAAGTGATTAACAATGCCCTCAGCTGCTTAACCAACCAGAACATTATCGGACAGGTTTAATTGATTTCATGCCAGGCCCAATTAAAAAAGTGTTCCTTTAATTTTTGTGAGCAGTGTATTTTGTTTTTGCGGCTGATGACAAGGGCAACGTCACTGATCACCAGATTTGTAAGCGGTTTAGAAATTTGTAAGTGGTGTCATCGAAGTTTTATGTTAAAAAGAGGAAATACATCAAACTTTATAAAACACCTCAAAGACCATCACTCAGATTTAATGAAAGAATTCAAGCAGGTCAGTTTTAATTTTATTTTGTATTTAGAGCTTTTGTTATGAAAAATATACCACAAATTAATTTGAATGTCGGATTGAAATAAACATTAGTTAATCATTAGCATAAGCGCGGCTAATGCTAACGCGAGTATCAGAATAAAGTTTCTATAACGTTTAAAACAGGACATAGGTGTACTATTTTTACAGACCAGAGGCTTTTAAATGACCCGTGTAGCCAATATATGTGTGTTAGAGAACAAATGTACGGTTAATGTTTGTATCTTTAAAAGCAGTCCATCAGAAAAGCAGTTCTAGGTTATGAAATATGGTTTTGATTAAATAAAAGTCCAGTCAAATACAGTCCTGTATAGTTCGGTAAGGCTTTACAATAAGATAAAGCCTTACCAAACATTTACATGACTTTATATGTTATCTAACATCAAGTTACAGCGAGAGAACATTAAGTACCGGGTGTTTTGACAACACTATACAAATGTTTAAAGTTTATAATTAAGAAGTGTGAGTTATTTAGTCATGAAATGTTTGGATATATAATTTAAAAATAGTAGAATAATGACTATATATTTAGGGTGGCTTGGGATCATTTAGGGGGGGGGGGCTTCAGACCTTCAGCAGAATTCAAATGAGCCCTTTTAATCTAGATTAATTCCAAGATTACAGTGAGATTAATCTAGAGTTTAAAAATTAATCTATGCCCACCCCTAATAAATATATATATGTATACACACACACACACCACACATGGAAACAAAAGTACTGTTGTGGCACCGAACGTGTCTGACAAACATTCACAAAAGCAAACACAAAACCAGCTTAGTCAGTCTAATTCTCTACAAGGCTGCACTAAATTAGCTTCACTGCCCGTCTTAGCAAGACACTACAGCTAGCAAAAACCAAAAACATCTCCCTGAACCCACCATTAAAAGAACACAAATACCTCCTAAGGTACATCCAACAGTTGTTCTCACCTCAACACATTAAAATCCTGCTGCAGCAGTAACCTGACCCGTTTCTTCTTCTATCGTAAGCTTGTTTTGGTTCCCTCCTGAAGCGCTATCGCAAATCTGCAATCACATGCTCCAACCCCGGACGGCAAAACGGAAGGGACAGTACAGGAACGCGTTCTGAAAAAACGCGTGCAACTATGAATTTTGACCACGCCCACAGAGCACCAGTGTTCAGCGCTTGCTTTACGGCCTTTGGCAGACGGCCTTATCCAGAAAGGCTTAAAATTCTATGAAACAGTAATAGTATCTACTAAGGGTGGAATGTCTTGCTGAAGAATACAATGGAAGAAAGTGGGGTTTTATCCTACAACTTTGTGGTCATCGGGTTCACTTATACACCGGTCAGTTCCCCTACTTAAATCATCATGAGCTGAACCTTGTGTGCCTGGTGTGCATAGGAAGTTACCAAAACAACCAAAAACATTCCTCATGTGATATTCCTTTCAACAACAGATTGCTCTGTCAGTTCACGTCAACGTAAATGCTCACTAGTGTAATTTGAGAACTTCCTTTCTTAGCTCAGATCTAGTCAACCAGGCAAGCTTTACACTTAGCTTTGCATTGAAGCTACAAAGTTAATATAGTTAACAGAAAATGGAAGTATGTTATCATTAGTTTTGTAGCTCTGTTGCAAAACAAACAGTGCAAATATCAGACAGCAAATGTATTTCATGATAGAAAAGATCTGAATAATTGTGTACATTTGATTTTCTGCATCAGTGTCAGTGTTGATAAGGTTTCCTTGTCCTTAATTTCTCCTGCTAATGGTGCGCTCATTAAATCCAAATTAATTTCAACTGCATACTAAATCCAGTAGTGATATATAGGTCAGTGTTTTTTAATTGGCTGCACTGAGCCAACCTGTCCAAATGCTGTTTTTCAAGTCATTTACATCAGCAGAAGGTTGCTCCCCCAAAATATTCTGATAAACGGACTTGAACTCACCCATCACTGTTACCCAGTGTATTTTTACTCAGTTCTTGTGGCCCACCTGACAGTTCTACATTTTTGCTCCATCCAGGATTTCCATACACTACAGCAAGAGTCCACACCAACTGCTTTCACTCTTCGTTTTCTTTTATTAGAGAACTTGTTTCTAAAAGGTTTTGGCCTCCAGTCTGTGTTCAAGGATGATTTCAAGCAGTCCTAAAGGGCTAAAAAACTGCACCAGAGCATCTGACAAGGGATAACCATTTATTAATTCACAATTAACAAAAAGTTTATTCACTTTATATAGAGTTCACAAATAACACAAGAGGATCCAGGTGCTACCCTTATGAGATTTTTGGAAGCATGTTGACCTAACATCCCCTAACATTACCAACAAATACAAATGTTATAGGTGTATTCAGTAGGGCACACATTCATTTGGCTAGTTGATTCTGGATTAGTATTAAGCCAAATGCTGCGGTTAGTTGGAGAATGTTGGTTAAGTTTGGTGATCACCTTTGGATCACTGATCATTTAGGTCACCTCCAAGACAAAGCCCAGTTTGGAGAGTAAGTCCCTAAATGTCCTCAGCCCCAAAACTGGCCTGCCTCAAGGCTACTCTTGATGATGTTCAGGTTTTCTCTCCTCTCATTAGTAACCAGGTTGGCCTCCCCTTTCTGCAGGCGCCGCCTTTGAGTGGCCTTTTGCTGCTTTGTAAGTTGCCTCCTCACTTTTTGCCTTATCACGGCCTGCAAAAGAGTACAACCAAGAGCCTTTTTACACTTGTCATTCCAAGCATCTCATACATGGAAAATGAGTGGGTAAGATTTATCCTCATCCTTTTTATATCTGGCCATAAACTTAAACATAAAGAGGGCAATACATGCTTGTTGACAAACACAAAACAATTACCAGGTTCTTTACCAAGTATGAAAGAGCACAATTAAATTCTATCTATTTCAAAGCTACCCACCCCTGCCCACATCCCATTGTTTATTTACCAAATAGGCCTGTGGAAAGACCATACACCAAAGCAAAGTGCTAAAACCTAATCTTCAAAGGACATAATGGTTTATACTCACTGGTGGAATTGTGGAGCAGCTAGCAACACTTCCACTGGATGTTTCAGTAGTTGTCCTTTGTCTGGGCTCATTAACATGGAAAAGTCTGCCTTGGTCTCTACAAGGTTTGGAAAATGCAAATAAAATCAGTTCATTGATCAGGCAAACAGTGTCTGTCTTGAAAACCTACCTTAAAAACTGCATTTCAATGGAGAAGTTTTCCTGTACACCCTAAATGGTTCTGGAACCATATACCTTCTTAAAAATGGTACTACATAGCATTAATAGTATTTAATAGTATTAAATAATATATTTTGGTACTACATAGAACCATTTTTGCTAAGACAGTAGAAAGCCCAGTACAAGAATTTATACCAACTGAGCACTATCCGATTTACGAATTGGATAACTTAATTTTGTTTAAACAACTGAATTTAAGCAGTAAATCGTAGCATCCTATACATACCTAAAAGGCATGAATTCTTTGTTGCAAGCTGAAAGATCTGGGCATTCATCATCATTTTCAAACTCCTCGCTCTCCATGTTGTTGCCATTGTTTGTAACTACATCATTAACATTTTCAGAGCAGATGTTTTTCACTGCACTAGTTGCTTCATGTTCCTCTGGGGTTTTCTCTCCTGACAGATGCTCTTTGTCCATATGCAGCCCCTCAAGCTCCAGCATAGCATATTCAAACTCCTCAATGTCAGTGGGTTGCTCAGAAGCAGTCTCTGGTACTCCAGGATCGTCATTATCCTCTTCTCCACTCCCTTCACCCTCTGGGCTGACTGGGTGCAAAAGCTGGTCACCCTGCTGAAGCTCTTTGGTGTAACCACTAGCCGAGATTTCCACATCAAGACAGCAAGTCCTTCTGTACAAAAATGAGAAAATATTACTTGTGTTTAATCAAACTATCCAAGGCTGTATGAATTATGTTTTGTTTTTATTTACACAAAATTAAGAGTGTACCTAATATCCTTAAATGTTGGATACAGTTCACTTTCATAGTTGAATCTTTTGATGAAGAAGTCTCTAACACACTTGACATCTCGATCAAAGTACCTGTAGGAAATTTTGGAAAGACTATTTATGCATGATTAAAGTGTGGCTAGGCACAATTCCCTTGTCTCTGAAAATAATTAACCAGATATAGACTAAAAATTTCAGTTTCACAGTCTAAACTGAGCAGTACTGGAAGTACTTGTAATTTATTCAAACTGGAAGGCAAAAAACTGGCAGTCACCATTCTGCATTTGGATGTGAAGTGGACACCATCTGTGGGAAGTCAATCATTGTGATATGATCACTGTCGTCAAGCATCAGGTTGAACTCATTACAATCTCCATGGATCAGCCCGTGATTGGCCAGTTTGACGATAAGCTCCATGATTTCACTGTACAACGAAGAAGGATCTTCAATCCCTCGCACCTGACATCTGTAAAATTAAACCGCAACACATTCAAGCTTCGTACCACCATAGTGTCATGGCTAAAGTATTCAACACTCTTGAAAGTTGCCAATATTTTCTGCAACTACAAAGTTGTTTAAACAGTGTTTTGTTACTTTCCTTTTACTGACTCTACTGACTGGCTGTCCTAATGTTGTACAACAAACAGAAAGTGGACTGAGCAGGCAAATATATGTGAATAAGGTCTAGCAACATCACAAGAGGGAAAAAAATATAGTTCACATATATTTACTGTAAGGGCTGGAGTGAAAGGAATTATGATATTTAAAACTTTGTTAAAATGTATAAGGACTATTTAATCTGGCTTTACTTGTGCCACATCATATATCAAAAATGTTCGGTATTAGAGTAATCCCCTGCGATAAAAGAACTCGGCATAGTGAAAAAACGCGATGTGATGTGGTAGGAAAAACTATTATAGTGTAAACCCTAAATATGCTCCCAAAACACTTTTTCTTTTTAAACTCAGCTTAATGTATTACCCTTAAGAAAAAATGTGAAGGTAAACCAGTATCCGTACTGTACAGTGTACACTAGGGCTGCAACTATCGAGTATTTTTGGAATCGAGTATTCTGTCGATTTTTTTTCCCATCGATTAATCGAGTAATCGGATAAATCATATGAACATGAGCAACATGAAGGGCCTCTTAAAATGAGCAAGCAATTGGCTGTTATTCCTCACAAAAAAAAGGTTTTTATTCAAACTCAACACTTTTATTAGATCAAAACTTAGAACCTTTGGCTTATTGGCTCCAGAACTAAGCATTTAATCAACCTTTCTGGGAAACATTTATGATGTACATTATCCTTATTAACAGTAAAGAAAAGAAAAAAATTCTGTTATTTAGTTATTTTGTAATTTTCTCTGTCTGTATGCATTTTAAGATTTGTTTGTAAAATATAAACTTATATTTAAATATTTTATTATTATTATTATTATTATTATTTTGCTCCTGAGTTTAAATGTTACTGACCAGTTTGAATTAATTATTATTTATTGATTATATTTTCTTTAGCATTAAATGGTCAAAACATTTTAGGCAAATTGATGCACTTTAAGACTTTTCTGCTACAGACTAAAAAACAATATTGCCGCCCTATTTTTTCTTGTTGCCAATATTCGGCACGTTTTCCATCCACTACACGAATAAGGACTTAGAGCGGGTCTCGAAATGCTTTTTGCGGCTTTTTCATAGCCAGTGTGCGCCACTAACTTACAATAACAGAACACTCGTTTTTTTTTTACTTTAAAAAAATTATTTTCATGTATGACTGCGGGCAGGAGCGGGTGGGAATCGTCAGAAATTCCACGGGAGCGGGATTAAAAAAATAGTCCTGCGCAGGGCTTTAATTCATGTCTCCTGCTCTGAGCTGTGTGCTCTTCTTCGGTGCAAAAAACCCCCGACTCCCTGCGGCAAAAATAGCATGTTCCCCGAGTCACACGCGCCCCCTGCAGGTGGACTTTGGTGACGAAGTAAACGAAGCCTCGAGGCAAAGAATTTTTTGTAATTTTTTGTAATCGAATCATTCGAGTTACTCGAATAATCGTTTCAGCCCTAGTGTACACTGAACTCCCGTAGTGCTAGAACGTAAAATACCAATGTTAGCCCTGTATAGACTGTACCGTAATTCATGCACGTGAGTATTCTTTGATAGGCACCGTCATTTTCTTTGGTATAAGCAGGGTAAATAGTGTAATAAATTAATTTAATTTACAGTTAAAAAAATAAATGGCTTTAAGAACAGCAAAACAAAAAAACAAAAAACCCGGCCTCCGAGTAGAGCAGTATTTCACCATACCAAGATGCGACAAAAGCTGTGAAGTCGAGGGGGCGTGGCAGACCAGGCCTAGATGTCACAAAAGCAAAAAAATGCGGAGGACATCTGTGGTTTCCACGTTAGTGCGGGAGTTTCAGCAAACAATTTATAGCTTAGTGCAGGCATAGTCAACTCACAGTGTATATCCATTTATGAGTTCCATAACGACAGCATGTCTGTTGTAGTCCACTGGCTTTGGAACAGGAAACCCTCGTTCATACAGCGCCTGTAAGAAAATCTCGCACAACTAAATATTTTACTCCAAGAATTAATGCAGTCTGTTAAAATATATACTACAATACAGCAAAATCACCACGTTTCTTTTAATAGCATTGAGCAACAGTGTTCTTACACGAAGATTAGTCATATTTAATTAACAACACTCATGACTGTTACCTTCATGTATGCATATTCCTTCATGGCTGAAAGTCGTGACAGGTAGAGCCAGGACATTTTTTGCCTATGCTTGTGGTAGTCTCGCTTATTCTTCAAGCTCCTGAATGATATTCTTCCTAGCCGGTGTAGTTTCAGAGCAAACTGCTCCCCTTCTGCATTTGCAACTATGTAAATATCTGTCATGGAGATACAAAAGATTTCAAAAACAATTTAATTCATTTTAAAATAAACAGAGCCTCAAAAGATAAAGTTATCTTCTTCTATTCTACCACCAGAAAGTGAGATTATGAAGCAAGTTATAACAGTGTACCAGCAAAATTAAACAGCCATCTGGACCACATAAAAAGGTTCCACATTCCGTTTAAGGTGCAAAAGGTGTTTTTGCTACAGTACAGTCTCTAGGAGAAACAGAAGATACTGGAACACTACAGGTAAAATCTGAACGTTACTTATCATTATCAAGGTTAGCATTAGAGGTGAACTTACACTCACTGGCAACTTCTCAAGCGCATACCATGCTATTGCCAATGTTTTTCTACAGGTATATACAAGCTGTGTGTGCTGTGTGTCCTGTATCAGTCACGTTTGGGTGAAATTCACCTTTACAAAGGATGCCTGGGTATGCTAGAGTTAGAACATAAACATTTTCATCTATGAGAAGATAATTAGATAGGTGGTTATGCTGCTAACCTGACTCCTTGCCTACTCCCATTTGGTTCCCAACAGACAGTATGACATCTCTGGATGACAAGGTCTTCAAAGCCAGATAATCATAGCCACTGTAATTCAAGCGGTATCCTTGTACAGCTAGAAGAGAATATTGACTTTACATAAAAAAGAATTCACAGACAGGAGATTTGTATATATAAGTGAGTGAAATTTTTTTTATACAGTATTGAAAAATAGAATTAGGAATTGTACATGAAAATGTAAAACAACCACATCTATTGCAGATGTCCTCCGTATTTTTTTTGCCCCCTTGTCCTGGTGCTGGGTTGCTAAGCACCCATAAGCCCAAATAACCCAGCAGAGATGGAGCAAAGCAGGGCTCGCAAAATCGCTAGCCCAACGTCCCGGGGCTATTGTGTCTTCCAGTCGGGCTACCAAAATCTTATTCAATCTTTTAATTCAATAATGATAGCTAGACCTATTATTTTTAACTTCAATTCACAGTCTTGTTTCTATTTGTAAAGTGCGTATCTGCGCTCAGTGATATCTTATGAGGATCACTTCAGACCCCCCAAAATAGACCTAACGACACCCATGATTTTCAGCAGTCGTTGCAGCGTAGCCTTCACGTCCATCTCCATTTTTGTTATAATTTTCGCGGCAAAAAATTGCGTGAAGAAGCACTTCTCTTACATTATTGGTTGTTGGGACTACCGCCACCAACTGTGACGGGTGTGTAGAGCACGCCATTTACTTAACCGGCTACACACAGCAAACAGGAGGAGAGCATAAAGAGACAGGTCAATTAATATTGAGTTCAAAATAAGTTTATTTATTTTAAAGGTATATTTCTGTATAAAGTTATCATAGGGTTATTACGATTCCCAGTCCCGTCCACTCTCGCTTTCTAGTTCCGTCCCAATCATGTTATTAATAGTGATTGAAATAATCTCTTTTATATTGGGGCTCCTCAAATTTATTACTACCAAAAACTGAAGAGTGCATGCCCGAAGGGCTACCAGGGATTTTGAAATTTTGTGAGCCCTGCAAAGGACTCGCAGCTTTTCTTGTGGCATATAATTTTTCATACATTTTAGTGCTAAATTCCTAAGAAAAATATAATTTACTATTTTTTTATAAATATAAATAACTATAAATTAGGGATGCACCGAAACATCAAAGGAAATTAAATAGAGTTAAAAATTAAGAGTAAATCTGTTACAAAACTATGAAAATATTTAGCATTCAAATAATGCACAATGTAAAATACAGTTTGAAAAAATATTTTACTTCGCCCCACTCATGAATAGCCTAAAAGCAATTTATTTTATTGGTTTTGATTTTATATGACAAATTAATCCCAACGTTGAGAAAGTCTTTGTGGATGCACCCCATCTAGAAATTTCAGCATTGCACGCTTTACAAATGGCTTTCCGCGTGTTCTCCATTTTTTCGTTTTGTTCTCCTTAAAGCCTGGTATTTTTATTACTGTATTCACCTGCTTATACCCAATAAAACATTTGTGCATTACAGTACAGTCTATTCATGGGTAATATTTTACATTCTAGCCCTTCGGAAGTTCAGACATTGTCAGTACGGATACCGGTTTATCTTTACGTTTTATTTAAAGGCAATATATCAAGCTGAGAGCATATTTATACTATAAAATAAGCATATATCACTATAAAACACAAAGTACTTAAAATAACCCTGCCATTTTATGCCTGAAAATACACCACACTGCTTCATTTGAATTAAGTGCCCATTATTTTGTGAACCGATCCCTTACTTCGGCCTTAAAAGTGGATTTAAGGCATGAGTGTGAAACCTCTTAATCCTAAACAATAAGGCATTCATTCAGAAGGTTCTATTATTTAAGGGGCAAATTTTAAAAAGTAAGTGGAAAGTTCTGTAGTTTTATCCCTTAATTAGCCTTAATCTGTGCATTTTCCCATTAATTTTCTTTAATTTACAGGAAATGAAAGTCAAATTTAAGGTAATTTTAAGGGGTAAAATTAAAGGGGTTTGGTTTCGTAGTGATATAGGCTATCTATATACACACACATAAATACCGAATATAAAACCAAGTCTTGAACGAACAATGATAAACCTGAAAAAAATGTGTACCGTTACACTTTTATAATACAACCCAAATTCATGAAAAAGTTATGGCAGTTGACAGCAGAGTCTTACTTTTGGTGCATTCGTAAGCAAGCAGTTTATGTTTGACCAGCTCCCTTAGCACTTTGTTGCAACCTCCGTGTCGGAGACTAGCAATTGATGAGATAAGGTTCACTGGGACGATTTCATGGTTCTTCATTCCCATTTCCACCTGAATTAAAGCATGAAGACACAGATATGAAATATCACAACGCTAAAAACCCGCTTAGCTTAGCTATTAACATCTGATAAGTCAGTTACAAGAAATATACTTTGCCTAAGTGATGATACTTACAGCCGTTAGAACTCGAAAATCATCTCGACAGAGATATCTCAGCGCTACAACGCTTAATTTCCCCATCATGAAGAAAACGCGACTGCGGACAGCTGTTATTAATGTCAACGGAAAGTTCTGTACGACCTTCCACCACAACACATGCTGAAACAAAGTAGAACACGTGTTTCAGCACGTGTTATGCCGAAAAAGGCATCCTTGTCGTAGATTGCATCCCCCTCTCGGGAGCGCGCACCACAGAAACAGCGAGTGGAAAGCTGTTTTTAACGTGTGACAACTCTCTGTTTTTAACGTGTAAAAACGATCGTTTAGTAAGTTGTATTTGAGCATGTAGTAATTAACCTGTGTAAGTGTCACACATGTAGCTACAATACAGACAGAATAAATAGGGGATGCCTTTTCTGGCAGTGTGGTACCAAAAAAGGCATCCCTATAAATTCTGCATTTCTGTAACTCTCATCATCAAGTGCTTTTAGTAATTTGAATTTGAGTGCGTCGCAACTACCCTTTGTAAATTTTACTGATGTCACTACAAAAAAGACAAATTTGTTATGGGATGCATTTTCAGGCAGTGCAGCTGTTACTATATTGAAAATGTCATGAATAACCTGTACAAGTTTTATCATTGTAGCTGTAGTACAGCCAGAATAATGAAAGTATGCCTCTTTTTGACAGGGAGTTTTCATTTCTGTAGCTCACATCAAATGCTTTTAGCCATTTGTATTTGAGAATGTCTTAACTAACCTTTGCAAGATTCACTGATGGTAGCTACAATACTACCAGATTAAACAGGGGTGCCTATTTTAGCAACATAGTTGTTGGTAAGGCTCTGTAGCTCCCATTATAAAGTGTTTTTTTATTCTTTTTATGTGAGAGGGTAGTGACAGTGCAGCCAAATTTAAGAAGCAATGTATTTCCTTGGAAAATACAAATACGTTTGTATACAATTTGGAGACCAAATGAGTGTCATCTGAGATGCGTGGTGCAATGCTGTTTAAGCCATACATTATACCGAGACCCAGCAGTTTTAAAACGATTGAGCAGCACCTTTTTTTAATGTTACTGTACATGTAACTTATAATGTAACAGCAGTTATGTTACCAAATGTTTGTCTGCTCCTCTGAACGATCGAAATCGACAATAACATACGTGTGATTGACTAGCAAGTCGCGAAATGTTTTTAGAACCACGATCTATCATATTTATTTGTAGTTTCTGATCTGTATTTAGGGAAATATCGTGCTGTATAATATGTTACCTATATTTTATGAGCGTACATAAACAGAAACGATAGTTTTTACACGTTAAAAACAGAGTTGTCACACGGTAAAAAACTAAACAAAAAAAAAACAGCTTTCCACTCGCTGTTTCTGTGGCGCACGCTCTCGAGAGGGGGATGCAATCTACGGCAGGGATGACCTTTTCGGCATAACACCGGACACGACATTTTCTTCCATGCTGGTGAGCCTGTTCGCAGCATTCTCTCCACCTACCGGTTTGGAGCAGTTTTTCGTCGAGCAACACACTTTATGAGTGAGAAGACTCGACTAATGAACGGTGTCGAAAGGTTGTCAAATTCGTTTCAGTAACTTAGTAACTAAACAGGAACTTAATAACTAAGGGAACAAAACTACCAAAGACTCCTGCCCAATCATTCGGCCTCCATCCCCTCCACTGCCCAATGTCTGCAGTTCAGCGCTTCTGAGGGATTTGTTTTCTATAGTTTTACTTGATAGTTGAAATGCAATAATTAAAAATGAGTGACTCACAAAGGGAAAAGGCGCCCTGAAATCATCAGTGCTTGAAGTCACGGCAGAAGACCCATTAAAAGAGTCTAAGCTCTATGGAAAGAGACAGAACTGAATTAAAACACACACCATCTAACATTCAAGTTAACCTCATATGAACGATGTATGGCAAGCCGTTTTAACATTTAATAGCCGTACACACGTTAGATCAGGGCCGGTTCTAGACAGGCACATATGGGGGGCAGTCAGAAATGTGAAGGAAGCATCATGTGCTTGAATTGTGTTGTCCAAAGCCTGGAGAACGCCTCTATCTTCAGACCTGTCCAACTTGGTTGTCCCACTTAAAGACTAAGTGCTCCGTTTTCCGCCTTTTTTTTATATGCCGCCGCCTCTCCCGCTGCCTTATGGGATATAGTGCAGTGTCCAGCGCCTCTCTCTCACTGTCGTCACCCGATTTAGACTACGCATGCGCAGAAATACCTCATTTCCGCTCGCTGCTGCTTTGCGGTGCTTCTTGGTTTTACGACCGTCATACCCGATTATAGGGCTACGCTTTCCTTATTCTTGTTCTAATCGTGCATTTGGGGAAGTTCACTTTTAAACTCTTCCTTTTATTGCTTCGTTAATACATTTGTTCAAATATATACATTTGATTTCTGTATTGTTTATCCTGCTACAGCAGGGTCTCAGACTCCGGTCCTGGAGAGCCGGAGTCCTGACTGGAGCAGAGGCGGGGTTGCCAGATCTCACACATCTGGCAACACACTCACCCGTTCACTCTCTTTCTTCTTACATCAGTATTATTCCATTTAAACCTTAAATTAGCCACATCCAAAGCATTGGTGCAGTTTGTGAATCTTACATACTATTTACATGGTAATAAAACTTGCATTCGTGTATGTGTGTGTGTGTGTGTGTGTGTGTGTGTGTGTGTGTGAGTGTGTGTGTGTGAGTGAGAGAGATAACCCTGCCTGTCATCTTTTAATATGCAACGAACTACATAAAAATAAAATTGTTTATGTGCATTGATTTATTTCTGTAGGAAATATATTATTCAGTTGATAATGGATGGGGAGAAGACTGTGAAGGATAATTTGCAGCCCAGGTTAAGGCTTCAATATAATACTTTTATTAATAATAATAAAAAAATATTAACTTCTGATAATCAAAATAATACATATAGTGTACATTCTTTCTAAATGAAGTAGATTTAGAAATATGTTAATTATAATTTAATATTATAATTATGATAATTATTTTATTTTTAACATAGTGCTGATGTTTACATACATATAGTGTTTTATATAACTTTTAATTAAAGTGTAATAACCAAGATCGCAAAACGAGCAGCTACAGTGATAAAATTATAATTATTATAAATATTTTATTTTAATATTCTTTTAACATTGTGCTGATGTATACACAGTGTGCAGCACGTTTGGGTTATTACACTTTATTTGAAAGTTTAAATAAATCTTTTAT
Organism: Brachypetersius gabonensis; assembly: GCA_037577145.1. Taxonomy (NCBI): domain Eukaryota; kingdom Metazoa; phylum Chordata; class Actinopteri; order Characiformes; family Alestidae; genus Brachypetersius; species Brachypetersius gabonensis. The sequence continues at coordinate 13,507 of JBBJLR010012105.1, forward strand.
ACTGCAATTACTAATGTATATATCCATCAGCACAATGTTAAAAGAATATTAAAATAAAATAATTATAATAATTATAATTGTATCATTGTAGCTGCTTGGTTTTGCGATCTGGGTTATTACACTTTAATTAAAAGTTT
>JBBJLR010012115.1:0-13643 GCA_037577145.1 Brachypetersius gabonensis
GTACACAATGAGACCATTACATGGAAAACACAAAATGAGGTGTGTCTATCACCCCAATACAATTGCCTCCCTATCCCTAAAATGTCTGAAGTTTAACAAACACTGTATGTGTGACATCCACTAAGTCTCACAATATCCTTAACTTATTGTGAGTAGTATATGATATCTTCTTTACTTATAACCTTTGTCTAATGGAATTTGTTCAGTTAAGGGTCCTTGCAACATGTATATCCAGATCAGATAACAGATTTCATCTAAACTACCTCAAAGCAATTAATAGGTGTAATCTGAAAATCATATGTAACATTTACCTGTGATCTGTGATTTACCTGTAATCTGGTAACATTTTTCCTTAACCCATCATTCTTTTATGTTTTTGTCAGGAGGTGACTTGCCCTGTGGTTTATAAGAGACCTTCATGTATCACAAGCAGTAGTAAGACGAGCTGTACCTGGCTTGAGCCAAGAAGTGGGTCGTTTCATAAAGGCCCACTGGAATGGCTACAGGTGATCCTGCTCGTTATCACAGCAGGCAATGCAGCCAAGGGGTAAAGTCGAAGCATAAGTAAGCATAGCTTTCGCCTGATTTACAGTACCCTGATGTTTTGCAGAACTATGGTGTCTGGAAGCTGTTAGTGGTAGCAACGGTATATCGCATTTTGGCATTGCAGGCCTTCCCTTTGGCTTGAACCTCGTTTAAGGTCTGCAGTACACAAGCCCATTGGTTTTTGCACAGCGGGGGATTTTTTTAAATATATGAAACCTGAAAGTTGGTGAACCATTTAGAATATTTTAAGTGTGGGAAAAATATGACCTAAAAGTAGGTAAAGGACTCAGATGAGGAAAAGTCATATGTCAAAACTCTTGAAATCTCCTTTGTCTGTGTTAGGATACATTTCCACAAACAGGAGCAGACTCAATAGATCCCTGTTCTTTAAGTAAAACTGGTCATTCTGTCACTCCCAATTGTCGTCTCACGCAACTATAATCCCATTGGTTCACAATCTTCTTGCCACTCACAGATATGTAATAGATTATTTATTTTCATCAATACATAAATTGCCAAAAACAATTTTTCTATTAATTCAGAGGTGTTCACAATTTAAAGGCACTATTTTGTAATAGAGGTTGTACTTGGTGTTGAAAACACCCAGTAAACCGGCACATGTGGAAGTCTCCAGACAGATTTTTCGTATATTAAATTCAGAAATCATATAATCGCTCCTTGGAGCATTTCTTATTTGGCTGGTGCTCCAGTAATCGTGAGAGTGAGAGACTTGATTCTCACTCCAGAGCTCAATGTTGCTGTAACAACAACCTGAGGCCTGTTCTCAATCTCCATGTGAACAATGAGTAAAGAACAATAAAGTCTCAGGCTTCCACAAACTGAGATGAAGGCCATTAAAAGCAAATTTTCTGTAAATGCGTGAAATGATGAACAGGATCAGATTCGCCTCCAGTGCCGTGGGCATTCTGGTTTGCTTCAGGCGTGCTTGTTTCTGACAAACTGCACTGAGCAAACAGAGGGAAAGCTAGGCCTTGGCTTTTTCTGGTTGTTATGGCAGATGCACATTTCTTTATGATTTCTGCTGTTTAAGGAGGAATATGGCCCCAATTTGTCCAGTCATGGCAATTCTTGCAACCCAAACCACAAAATAAATTCCAGACCAGCTCCAAAACTACGTCATTGCTTACATTTGATGGAGATTTGTAACTGCAGGGATTATAATGCATCATTACAAAGTATTTCTTTGATTTTGAAAGTTGATAAGACAGTAAATCAGTTTATTTCTGCTAAAAGGTGAAAGTACAGGTGTTTTCAGAAGTGCATTCTTCTTAGATCAAGAAACATGCTTTGAATTGTCTTTTTTTTCCTTTCAGTACACTTTAACTTCCTCTTTTCTTCACCTAATCTATATACTACAGTTGTCTTTGTATATTTTGGGGGGTTTTTTTCCTGTTTTCTCTGCCACTGTGTCTCTAACTGAATGACATTCTTTCAGCACTCCGATAGATAGATCTCCTGAAGTCCTAGATTGTAGCTGGTGACTCTAAAGACAGATACATAATAAGCCCTAATACTGACTTTTACACTTATATTTTTGTTTTAATTTATTTTTATTTATCTCAATCATTTATTCTGTTTAGTACAATGATTCTAAATCAGGATTTGAAAAATCATGCTTGAACCACACCCCCTTTTTTCACTAGTGATTACATTTCCTCCACTCTCACATTCCCTCTACAGTCTGAGCTCATTAACTTAGACAAGCATAGAAATACACAGAATAAAATACAATGTTTTGTTCATTATTTGGTAATCTTGGTATTCGAGTACACCATGAGAAGTTAGGATTTTAAAATCCTGTAACAACTGACTTTAGATATTTTTTTTTTTCATTATGTCCTTTCTGGGATGCATGTCAGGAACATATTTTTCAAACTGGAAAATTTGAAAAATTATAATATAGTATGGCGGTTTGGTTCCTTAATCAGAACTCTGTGCTGTAATGCAGTGCAATGACCTCTCTACATCCATTACTCATTTTAGCAAGCTGTAGCCAATTTTTTTGTTTGTTTTTTTTGTGTTTTGTTTTTATTTTTGTAATTTAAGATGAGTTTTAGGTTTTCAGGAGTAATGGCTTTACTATTTTGTTTGACAGAACAATCATCCTTTGCATACTTGCATTGCATGTTAACAGTTTGTTTTATGAAGGGGTCGTTGTTGTCCCCATACCAAATCTGAGACCAGTCTCATTAACAGCTTAGTTTAGGATCATGCATGACATAATGCCAAATCTTGATTCCATGCAGTTTGGCAATGCACTGCATCTGGTTGGTTTAATAGATTTCTTTGTGTTAGGCATGTGACAGTCAGAGCTCTGTGCACGCTAATTACAGCTTTGAGGGTTAGGTCACACAACAGCAGTAGAGTACGTCCTTGGCCTTGGAGTGAGGCTGGATCTGTTCCCATGGATCTGCAGCTTCACAACTGAAAGATAGATTGCACTCACTGATCAGGAGTACCCCATATGTGGAGTTGCACAGGGCACAAATTCCCACAGAAACACTCACAAAATCTTATGGAAGACCTTTCAAGAAGATTGGAAGCTGATATAGCGTCAAAGGGAGGGAGTAATGGTCGGGCGTCCCAATACTTTTGTCTATATAAGTGTACGTCAATGACAGGACTCTGACCCAGACGTAAACACTCCAACCCTGCATCCTTTAAAAGACCCTAAATTGTCCTGATATCTACATATAAGGGCATGCAATTAAACTGAACGCAAATACGTGGAAATGGTTTCTTATCATTGAAATCATCTACACTGACTCTGAATAAGGGGTTTCCAGGGGGTTGAGTTTTTACAAAGGCCTATTGTGTAAATAGAATAGTGTATATCATTTTTATCTGCAGAGTTTTATTGGATTTAGTTAGACTTACTGTATATTGTTCTTATCTCTGTCTCTGTGTAGTCATAACAAGCAATTTCCTCTGGGATCAGTAAAGTGATTCTGATTCTGGATAACAGTGAAGATAAAGCTGGCCCTGCCCCTTTTTGTTTTTGAGTAGAGAGACTTCTACCAAAAGGCAGAATCTGAAATCAGGTACTAAGGTTACAAGTTAGGTCTCCTGTGATCTTACTTGCTTCATCCCAACCTCTGATCATAATAAAGCGTACACCCCACCATGTTGATACCTGGGGGTCCCAGACCACAAAACAAAACGTGAGAAAGCTGTCTATCTGGCAGATATAGCAGCTATGTGCAGATGTCATCTGTGGTATAGGATCAGCCTTCTATGAGGCGCTTCTTTCTCCTCCTCGCATTTACAAAGAGAAGGTGCTCCTCACACATTTGTTCTTTGTTTCCTTCTCAAAATGATCAGGACTGTTCAAGGTGTCAGAGAGGGCTGTGCTGTCTGCCCTCAGGTCATTGATGGAGAGCGAGAACAGGACTGTCCCCAGAGCAGCATTACAGGAGAGGTGGACCTGCTGACTCAGATAAATTGCTCCATTTTGAGGAGAAAGTCCAATAGGCAGAAAATCAAGGGGGTCCACCTGGAATTGTCTTAGTTTATTGCAGAGCATGTGGGAATACATTCAGTTACACACACAGGTAAAATCCTACATGTGTCCACTGCTTTTGCAAATGACTATTGGTGGGATGTAATACAGTTATCACTGCACGATCCTCCATCTAACAGTTCTGACTATAAGCAAACTGCAACAGACTGAGGGTGTGGCTTACCTGTAAGAGGTGTTGTGGTATCACTAGTCTATCCACGGATCTTATCGGTCTTGGGAATACATCTTTTCTCTGAATACGTGGTAGGAATGGAATGCTCCTGGTTTAAAAAGTTGACAGATAATGCAGAGTAATTTCTCTGATCATTCTTGCACCACCATCTCTTTATTGAGATCGGGTCTTGGGGCCCTGCTTCAGATTGGCAGTTTGACACACTGACTCCCAACAGCATCCTTTGGTTTAGGTTGTCTCCTTTTAAATACTATCTGACAGGTTTGCACCTCTGCGCCGGCCGCAGAAGGCCCAACGTTTAGCATGAAATGTTCGTTGTACGTGAGCGCTGTGGATATTAGCACACTCTCATGGAATTGGATGGATGAAGTCAGCACTGTGACGGACAGGTGAAAATTTGCCAGTCTGTGTAAGTGAGGCAGCGCTGCAAGCTCTGGACTGCATTACTGGACGACACCTGCCTGTTCTTCTCCTGCTTTTGTCTGGAAGTGGGAAGCAGATGATCAGAGAAATGAAGTGTTTTCTGCAGGAATCTGAGAGCCGTTCTGATGTTGCCATAACACAAGTCCAGGTGTTTCTTGCCTTTTGTGTTACATAATGCTCATATGTGGGCAGCACAGAAGCCAATTTGTATTTTTACAGTGTTGGATTGTCTACGAAGCCAAGCTGCACTAGCTGCATTGGCTGATGGTGGGATTTAAACAGCTATTACATGTGCCTGTCCAAATTACAGCATTCATTAAGAAACAACATTAACAACCTGTACAAACATTTTTTATGTGATGAAGGTTGCAGTGTAAACCCTCCGGTAACCAGGTCTATGTAAAACATGCTATACATGCATCACTGTATTCTTTCAGAAACCAGGTTAAATTTGTTGAGGTTCAATTCATCAGCCCCGTTTGTCAGTACATACATTTCAGAATCATTGGGAGCAGTAGTTTTGTTTTGTCTCTGAACTCTTTCTTCCTTCTCCACTGGCAGGGCTGGTTTCTCTTCCAGACATTGTGTTCATGCTTCCTTTGCCTTCTGATCTCTAGTGTTATGCAGCTCTACTTTCCCCTCGCCATATTTTCTGATGTCAAAAAATGCTCCCTGTTGCAGGAGATAACAGGCCTTCCTTGCGTTTTCTCCAGTGACAGTGAAATCCCCCGAGTAAAAATATTGCCTGGCACAGTTCCCTTAGTATAAGCCAGACTAAACAGCTGGAACGCATGCAGAAATGGACTTGTAAAGTCATACTCAGCTAGAGATTCTCAGGGTACACAGAAACTGTGCACTCATTGAGGGAAGAGCTCTCAGGTCATCAGACAAGGAATACAGACAAACTGGCCGTCTCAAGATGTCAAACAGAGGATATTACCAATCCCTTATATGTGCAGACTCTTCAACAACCAATGACTTTATATAAAAAATAGATTACACTTTAGATAACTGGAATAGTTTTTTCCTATTTAAAGTTTGCGGTCTATAGTAGCAGCAAAAAATTAAGGGTTTTAATGACAGTTGTCTTTACAAATCTTTGATAATACTGAAATGGCAACAAGCAGGTTTTGACAAACAAAACATTCTCAATGTTCAGACTGCTATTTTCACACGGCTTATTATAACAGTGGTCACTCAGAGTCAGCTTTTATACACTTAAGAGCTGTTTATGTCCAGCTGAACGAAACGAAAAATAAACTCTCCTAAACAGTCACTGGGTGGAAAGTACGGTTCTAAGAGTGTCTTTCTCCGGATGTCTCTCACACCGCTCTGATAGCTTTTTGGTTTCCACCTCTAAATGAGTTGGACTGTTGGAGGTGCTGACTAGTGCAGTGTTGTCTGCAGAATTCTTGGCTACATCGCTCACGCCCCTAAGGCCAATGGTGTAGAGTGAGATCCGGACTGGGAAAATCAGTGTCCTTTAACCTTAGTAGAACCTCTACATTATTGGACTTTATACTTCACAAGGACCAGTTACATATCTCGTATAAAAATATGTATAAAAAATCTACATTCCTATGAAACCTTTTGACATTATTTTTAAGAACATAGTAATTCAACACTGTAGGTGTTAGCAATCATGTGTGATGATAAACTGTGTAATATAAATACAATCCCAAACTGTGAAATTCCACATTAGACAGGTGTGGAGAAACAGCTGGGAGCTACATTTCTATCAGACAGATAAAGGGAGCTCACTTTTGATTAATCATTGAAAGCAGTTTGCCTGTCAGGTGAGAAATGTGTGGGAAGAATAAATGAAAGACAGAAATTTTCCCCCTGTTACAGAAACACACTACATGATGCCTTGTTGAAACATTCTATTGTTGGAACTTATAATGGAACTATAAACAGACAGGACCAAAAGTGAGCTTGGAGCAAAGTTCAAGCAAATGTCAACAGACAATAGTTTTACAATGTGTTGCTAAAGGTCAGTTTCTCTGCGGTGATTGCCCACTCCTGGTTCCATTCTATAACTGAAGATTGTAATTTACCGTAATCAGCTGGTTCCATCTGCTTTCTTTATGAGTAGGATAAGGCCATTAGCCTCAACAGCTCTCTTATTTTGAACAATTTCTCATCACTGTTCAGATGCATCACAGTAAAGCTTCTTTCACCTTGATCATAAGAATAAACAACATATGTTGGCATTAATGAGCTACAAAGTCTAAAACTAAAAACAGGCATTTTACAGTGTAAAATAAAAAAAATATCATTTTATGATGCACAGATCTGCTCCTGGTACCCGCGACCCTGGTAAGGATTAAGTGGTTACAGAAAATGAATGAATGAATGAATGCACAGATCCATTGAAAGGCTATACAGATAAACGAGTATGTTAATGCATTTTGTAGGTCTAGGTGTGGTGAATTTATGGCCTGTAGTGGTAGGCAGTGATATTGATCTATAGTATTTAACATTGGAGGTTGTCACATCATGTTGCCAAGGGAAGGTGGCTTAGATGCAGGTTTCCATTTCTGTAGAGACTTTCTTTATTTGCAAAAGGGTGAAACAAAAAGGCACGAGTGCCTATACCCAACGAATGACCACACTGGATCACCAAACAGGAAGTCTTACTAACCTAAGGGTTACAGTGACAGTGGACCGACACTAAATGGCTCCCAACAATATCTTCTGAGGTTTATAAAACCTTTTGACCAGACACTAAACTGCGTCCCCACTCTGGAGGTGTTTGCCCAACACTTTCTAAGCACCCTTTACTGCAAGAGTTTTTCACAGAACTGAATCAGGCTGTAAGAGGTGAACTGCACACCACAGACCCTTCATTCCTTGTAGGGACAGGAGCTGGAGTGTGATGACTTCAAAAGGACATAATCCATGTTCCTTGTTGTGTGTTGCTTGGATGCTGCAGAGCACAGTGGGTAGGGCCTTGAGCCAAGAGATTCCTTCCTGGTGGAGTCTGGACAGATGTTCTTTGATGACACACTTTATCCTCTGTGTCAGATCTGAAGCTTGTTGTCTGTAAGGACAATGTAATGATCCCATTTCTTGTTTAGATGAGGCTGTGTCTCCTGCCCATCACCATATATTTTTGTTCAGTTCCAGATTTAATCTTCTTTTGTTTTAAAAATGCAGTTTTTAATGGAATCCCAGAGTCAAAATTATTTCAGTGTCATTGCTCATATCAGTTAACATGTTCCAGCCAAATCAGCTTAAAGCATATTCTTTATATTATGCAGCACTCTTCTGCTTATTGCATCCATTAGGTTACTTTTGACTTCTGCAGATTCAAACAATTTATACAGCATCCCATCCCGAATCAACATTGTTTTGAGACTCAGCTACCTTTTCCCTCTCATTTTCAGTCAGTTTTTTTTTTATTTAATTGATGTCACTTAAGGTTACATTTAGGGTCATAGCATCATCCAGTAGAGTGTTCATTTTCCATAAGCCTTCAAGACCTCGCCATGCCTTGTATGGCTGTTTATATTCACCTGATGATCACTTAGACAATTTATGATTTTCCTCTGGCTGGCTGACAAATTTTACATTGGAGGTACCTTTCAAGGTATCTGGCCATAACTCTTCTTTACTTTGGACTTCCACTTCAGTTTCATCAGTTTGTTTTAAGGTTCCATGACTTTGTAAACACAAGGCACTTCAATGCATAAAAAAAATTGAGAATTTATGCATTTTATTTTGTGTGTTTTATTCAACTTAAGAATGCTCTTGGTGTTCCTGGTCAAAAATGAGCAGTCATCAGAAATTAATTAGTAAGACTAAGACTGGTGTATAAAATAGAGTTTAAGAACATTCTCACATCCCTCCATGCTGGTGCCTTAGAACGCACACGCGCGCACACACACACACACACCTTATGTTCCCTTTTCCCCCACAGATGTAATGTCTCTGGGTGGCTGCCTTTAAGTTAAGTAGTGTGCGTGTGCCTCAGGGTGGCTGCCATTAGAGGCAGCCTTTAAGTTTATTTAGTTTGTGTTGTGCTTGTTTCAGTTTAGTTTCAGTGTGGCTGCTGGTAGAGGCAGCCTTTAGGGTTATCTGGTGTCAGGGTGAGCGTGTGATCATCAGGTGTAGTTAGTCAGGCTTAATGAGAGCCTGGAGGCACCTGATGATCACACTCAGGTGTTTGAGTTTAGAGTGCACCAGGTTTGGCCAGGACAGGGCTCCGGTATGGAGGTGTGTGAGTGCGTGTGCTTGAGTGTCTACAGCTGTGCTCACTAGGAGCTGAGTGAGTGTGACGTGTGATTGGCTTAGTGTGGGTTTAAATCCTGACTGAACCAGAGAGACAGTGCGTGGTCACCAACATCTTTTGTGAGTCTGAGTATGTGAGCTGGAGGGAAAGGTGAAACCTTACCAAAGTAGTAGAAACCGTATCCAAGTAATGTCGAGTCATTGGACTCTGAAAACGTATTGTCCTGTGGTTTGAGCTGTGCTGGTGAAAGTGGGGACTGTGTTTGGGGATTTCTTCCTCTCTAGGAGAAGTTCTATCTAGAGCTCTCTCCCTCTCTCTTCAGTGTCCCTAGCAGGAGTGATTGGTTGCTGTGTGAAGGTCTGTGGCTTGTAAGGAGGACTTGGACAGCGAACAGAGGACAGTAAGCACCCGTCTGTGAGTAGTAGACGGGCCGCTAGGAAATCACAAGGACTGAGGATTACCAAGAAGAAGGATACTCCACGAAAACACGGCTCCTGAGTTGAAAGTGCTTTGTGCTGGACTTTGAGTCTTCTTTGCACTGTAAATAAACTGTCACAAAGAAACTTGGTTATGTGCTGCTGTGTCTCTCTCCCCTCAGCTGACATGACAACAGGAACCTATCTCCAATTCAATTTTTACTCCATGGGAACCACACCTGTTGACAATTTATTTAAACAAAAATGCAAAATAACCACTGCCTACAAATAGAAGCTGCCTAGAAACTACTTAGCAACCAAATCTTACACCACAAAAAGCACCTAGCAACCACTTTATCAGAATCAGAAAACTTTGATTCCAAAGGGAATTCCTCCAACAAATGGTGGTGTTCTTCTTCTTTAGCACTTTGAATGGATAGAGTTGTTCTGGCTTCCCTACTTTAGTGCCCCAGTCACAAGAGGCTGCTTATTTTTCAGTCTTCAGGGATTAGGTTTGCCCATTTTTGATTTTCAGCTAAGATTCTTTTTCTCTTCTTGTCAGTCTCAGTCTATTCCAGATGTTTTCAAATGAACTTGCACAAAACAGACCATCTGTCTCATCTGCTGCTGGCAAACAAAGGCTGTGTCTTTAATCAGGCCTTTTTGATGTCATGAAAGTCCAGAGTTGGTCCTCTGAGGGTTTAAGGTTGTACTTCCATTGGATGCCGCAAATCCAAGTATTTTTTCCAGTAATGAATCAATTAAGGCTGTCCAACATCTGATTGAGTGTTATGTTTGGAGGAGCTTTGCCGTGACGTTCTGGTTTCAATGGTTCAGCTTCATGAACACAGATATGCACAACCAAACTCAGCAGGCATGACAGCAGATTGACTCAGAGAGCTGATGTTAGTGGAGTTAGTGTCCATATATAGTACACTGCTATCTTTACTTAGAAGAAAATGAAATGCAAAAGAATATGATATCTAAAGAATTAGAAATCATCTACAGGAAACCGAAATTAATATAATTAATGACTTAATGAGAAGAGATTACAAAAACTGTTTCCTATTTGTCAAAATACAAAATGGGCAACAACCAGGAATACTTTGAGACATGCAAAGGGATCATAAAAACTCTTTCAAAATACAAAAATAGTTGTTGACTGACTAGATAGATCACCATTTCCAGCTCTTATCCAGAAGGGTAAAGGGGTCATTTGGCAAACACCCTTATCCAGAGAGACTTGCAATCATTAGTTTGTAAGTGTCTCTGGAGCAACTGAGTTTTAAGTGTCTTGCTCAAGGACACAATGGTAGAAAGTGTGAGTTTTGAACCACAAACTTTTTGGTCATCAGTTTCACAGGCAAGGGTTTTACACACTAGGCTACTCCCACCCTAGAAGGCTTGTCATATAACATTTTACTAGGGATGCACCGAAATTTGGGGCCAAAACCGAAAATGAGGAAACACTTGGCCCTAAAAAACCGACACTGAAACACCGAAAGAAATTATTATTAAATTATTAAAATAATCAGTTACAAAACTATGAAAATATTTATTTATCATTCAAAAAATGCACAATATTAAATAACATTTGAAGTAAAATATTTCACTTGGCCCCACTCATTAATAGCCTAAAAGCAAGATAGCTGAAATATTATACAATTAAACTGCTTCTCTCATAAAACAAGTATTCAAGTGCCTTTTGCGTGTGTGTATTGTCCTGAGTCTCCTACCGGATGGCAGGGAAGTGAAAAGTGCATGAACAAAGTGGTACCTGATACCCGGTACCATTCTTGCTACCACCTTGGCAGAGGTTCTAAGCATGCTGAACCGATATTAAATGATGACGTGTACATATTAGAGGTCGCTATAGTTAAGCCAAGGTTGTCTGAATGTTAGCATTAGCATTAGCATTAGCTAAGGCTAATGTTGCTTGTTTAAGCGTTGTCTGGTAAGCCAGTTGTCTCCGTTTTGTTGCAAACAGCCACAAACCAAGGTTAAGAAATAACATCCCACTGATTGTATCACATAGCCACATTACTTCAGGCATCAACTTCAAAACCAAACTTTGCTTAGATCATTTAATTATTTAAAACTCCATATGAACGTCAATATATCTGAATGCAGTGTTATTAAATTCACATTTGTTGTAATTGTCAAAAAGTAATGGGAGCGCTGGGTGTCGTCTGGTTTTCGCAGCAGTCAGGCGTCCCATTACTTTTGTTCATATTGTAGCGAGCAGCACGGCAGAACTGTACCTCCTATGAGGCTTTGCGGTTGGGGGGCAGTGGCCAGTTGGCCTTTTCTGTTGTTTAGGGGGACTGTTAGAGGGGGTAGCTTGTGTTAGTAGCAGTAGGTATTAGGTATATTATGTGTTAAATATGTGTTTGTGTTGATATGTAGTTAGTTTGAGGCAAACTCACCAGTCACCCACCTCCAGACCGTTAGCTGCCAGTGCAGGGTGAATGGCGAGTAGAGAGTTGGGTGTTGGAGTTGGGTAGTGTTTGGCCGTGCTCGTGGGATGCTGTAGTCTTCATGTGTGGATGATTGTGTTACAGCTGGACAGCAAGTAAGGTACAGTGAGGAAGAGAGTTCAGTTTGTATTATAATTCACAGTTAAAGTTGTGTGTTGTGTAAAGTTCTGTGTCCTAGTTAAGAGTCTGATGTTCTGAGGGCAGAACCTCCTCCTGGGTCTCTCTGTTTTGACCATAACACTTACATAACACATTTCAGCAGGTCAGACAGACAGTTTCTGAGTTACTGAGACGAGTCTCTGATGATATGGTTGCTCTGGTCCCGCATCTCCTGATATAAATGTCCTGCAGAGACAGTAGAGCTAATCTGAATTCATTTTTACAATCCCTTAATGTCTTGTACAGAGCTGTTTCCAAACCAGGAGGTGATATTCTGAATCAAGGCATTTTCTACAGCACCAGACTGTTCTTCTGCTGAATCATTCCATGTCTCGGTTATGTCTGTAAATTCCTCTCACACTAATCCCTCCTGGGCTTAAGATTACAAAATGCATTTCCAGAGCATACCGCAAACATTTTACATATCTCTAGAGCTGTACTAGAGGGATAAAGCACTATCCTCCCCCTCTGTTTTGATGATGGTGTAGAGCACTAAATCTAATTTACATCCTTTTCAGCCTCATCAAACCATTCACTGACCTCTCATGCCCTGTGGAGAGGCACATCGTCATCCTGGATGAAGTCCCTCCCATGTTTTATTATAGGATAAAGGTGATCAGGAAGAATTATGTATTATTCTGTATTAATTAAACCTATGAATTAAACCTTGTATTCATTTGTAGTCACCCCTTTTTCAAAGAGGACAAGAGGACAACCTCTCACTGTAGGGGTCGAGGATTTAGACCTGGTCTATTTCACATATGCAATCACCTTCCCGGTGAGAATATAGTGGAGGATAGCTCATATAACCAGTGCCTATGTTTTTTCCCCTATGACCTCTGAGGTGATTTTTTTCCCTTATCACTTCCTGCTAAAACACTGGCCAGTTGAGCATTCTTTGTATTTTTGCCATCCTGAACCCTTTAAACTTAGATCCAAAATTGAGATCAACTAGGCCTGCTCAGTGTTGGATACTGATTCACTGAGACAGGCTAGTAATGTGTGTGATGGCTATATACTTCGGCCAGTGGGAGTCTCTGTTCTCCTGAAGTAAAAAGGAGGAGTGTTGAAAAAGGAGAGCGTTAAGAGAAATTATGCCTTGTTAGTCTCCATGCATTATTTCAGTCCTTAAGTCAGTTATATTTCTAATGCCCATTATCACACACAAAGGTCATTCGATGTACTTTACACAGAATAGAATAACAATATAACAATATAAATCATAAAATGAGGAAATGCAATATTTTAAGAAAAAAGAAATAAAAGATACATGGAAAATCAGTCAAATAAGATTAATGATATTAAGGGCACTTATCGTGTTGCTCCATCTATTTTTTCAGGTTTTTCAACCATCTGTGTAAAATGTGCAATCAAACTAGGTCTGCCCAGGTTATTCATGATTAATGAGATGCCAATGGCTATAAGTCTTGCAAAATATTTATAGGGCTGTAGTCAGGACTAGAAATTCTGCCGAATTGGTTGAATTTCCTATACTGCGGGTATTTTGCCAATATTTAACCAATGCAGTTTTGCAATATGGGTTCTTTTCGAGCATCAGTGCACTGTTATACAGTGATTGAACCGCATCAAATACAGTGACCGCATCAAATTCAAAATTCTTCTCCTTGCTTTCAAATCTTTAAATGGCTTAGCTCCCTCCTATCTCTGCAATCTT
>JBBJLR010012123.1:0-13643 GCA_037577145.1 Brachypetersius gabonensis
TGCGCTCTGCTGCTGCCAGCAAGACTGAATCAAGTTGGTCAATGAGTTCTTTGGCTCTAGTGATGTGTCTTCAGTCTAATTTAATGTATTTTTCTAAGTATCTAAATGCCTGTAGTAAAATTTTGTTTTTGAATACTGGGTGCATCTCTCTGAATGCTATGGATTGTTAAAGATATCAATAAAAAAATGCCTAAAACTTTAAATGCGATTTTCTCGGTTTTTCAGTTGGAAAATGGAGTTGCGGGACCATAATTTAAACGATTGTAACTTTACAACCGTTTAAGATACAGCTTTGACCAAGATATCATTTTAAAGCTTATCATCTTCTTAATAAATTTCTGGTCAAACTGCGACTCATTTTGCCAGATGAGGTCACGTTTAGATTTAGATTGAACATTGTAATACTGCTATACCGTTCACTTCGAGCAAAAGTAATGGGACACCCGGGCAATGTAAACACTTTTTGACTAATAACTTAGGATCGCCGGGGACTATTATGGCCAACGAGGGGTCATTAGAAAGGTCTCAACTGTGAAATTTCATATTTAGAGCAAGATATATTTTTCATATTCAACACTTAGATTTAAGATAATTTAAGGCAAATCCTCCATGTTGGTGAGGGGATATCACAGCACGCAGTCCAGCCCCCTGCTAAGTAACAGCCAATTGTAATCACAGGCCTGGCCAATTAGCATATCACGCCGTTTGTAAAAGTGGTACATTAAAATCCCACATTTAGAGTCGCAATTTGTAAAAGTGCAACATTTACATTTAGAGTGCAACATTTCCTTTTTTTTAACACATTTAGCTGTAAACGTGCAAAAATTGTGTGAACATTGTGTGATATGATGAACACTAAATGATGAAAAAATGACACCACTAAATTTGTGAAACTGTTTTTACAAATGGCACCCCATACTGCGGCTATGACTGCAGTGATGGTGTTGGACAGTTGTTTTGGAGAGCCTTAATCTTGGTCCAGGAAACCCATGTAACATGTACCCAACTTATGGTGAGGAAAAGTACTATTCAACTCCACATTTCCTTGTAGTTCCACTTCTGTATTTGGGACATTTCGCCTACCTATGTTGTACAATGTGAGCAAGGTTTGTGTAGTACTTCACTCCACTGTGAACAGAACTGCTACACCAAGTTATATCTGATATCTATAATAGGACAAAATAATGCTTACAGTGGAGCCAGTGTTTTTACCTTCAACTTTGGGTAAACAATGTTGTCATGCTGTCAGCATTTTCTGTAAAATTTCAGTATTTGCTGCTGTCACCATATTTGGGAAATAAGAATAAGTCAAGACTACCAGGTGTAAAACGCATTTATTTGGGTGTACATGTTACTGAAAATGACCTTTTGTGACTGCATTCAAAAAGTCAAAATCTCAAGTATCTTCTAAGACCGATATATAATTCAAATAAATCCCACAAAGGAATCTAAGTGTGAATTCAGTACATTTCATTATGCTTGTTTAAAGATGTAAATACAAAATATAAATACAAACAGGATCATTATAAAAAAGTATAAACTGAAGGGAGATGAACAGGTGTGGCTTGACATGGAGGTTGAGTTATTTCCTGTTGCTCAAGCAGCATTTCAAACCTATGTAATTTTGATTATGGGAAATGGGATCATTTTCACTTCAGATTTACTGATCAGTAATTGTCTGAATAAATGGAGAGACTGTTCTCTCTCCATTGATTCAGATGCTTACTGATCAGTAAATCTAAAGTGAAAATGACCCCATTTCCAATAATCAAAATAACATGATTACATCACATCTGTATCCCAACATTGTTCACAAAATTATGTTGCCACTTGATTGTCCAATATTTTTACATTTCACCCCCCCACCAAATGTATTTTCTCAGTACCTCTAAGAAAATGATTACTTCTTAACCCTCCCTCCAAAATATTACATCATTCCCCATATAAACGCCCCCATATTCTGAAAGTCTGTTTACATTTGAATAATTTAATTTAATTTTTCATTTTCACCTGGTTTACCAATAAAATATGTATTTTTTAACCTCTTGGACTGTTTCTCAGACAAAATCATAAAATACTTACATAGCCCTGTCTGCCCTGGTATCAATACACTCAGATCTCAGCAGGTTTTTAAGGAGACAATTTTCAGTTTTGTTTCTGTCTGGTGAGCATCTGCACTGTAGCAGCCTGGGTGAGAAAAGGGGATGTTTTTTTGAGCGGAAGGACCCAGAAAGGAGCTGCTTTTGTACATGAAAATGAAAGAAAAAGAGAGAGCAGGAAGAAGAGCAGGTTAAGAAGAAAAAGTACAAGGGGAAGGGGGGCGCATGTGTGTACCTGTGGAAAAGTCGGGGTGGTGGTGGTGGAGCTGAAAAGACTGAGGGGGGTTTCCAAGCACCCATTCATAATAATGTGGCTGTGTGTGTGTATAATATATTGCATAATCATAATCATGTAGATTATATTTCTTATGGATATCTGTTTTTTTTTTATTAAGCCCCAAATTGCTTCCCAAAACAGTTTGGAAAAGTTAACCATTTTTGCATTAAAACATAGCTACAACAATGCTGTCACCACAGAGAACCTCATTATAAGCCTTTCAGGATTGTTAAAATTATTGTGGACACCTGTCATGTCGCTTGGCGTTTCCCCATTGAGAGCAAGAACAAAGGCAGGCTTCCATTGTCTTTTACTTTTTATTTTTAAACCAAAACAAAGCCTGGCTCGAGGGCCGAAACTTCACTATGACTTAAGGCTCTGTCTGAGCATACTCAAACTATAAACAAGGATACCTTTAGTGCTGACAGCCAAGGTATATACGACGACGGTGGACCGACACTGAGGTCCACTTAAACTGAACTTAAATATCTAACTGAAATCCATTAGAACCAATAACCAACACACTCACTTAATCCTGAGTTCACCCGCAGTTGGAATCTATCCTACGGCCATTACCCCGCTGGTGTACTCGGGATGTCAAAATAAAAGACCTAGACATAAAGAAAACCCCAGCGCCCCCCAGTGGCTGCTGGCCAGATGTCACAACACCTTGCAGTAACTTCCTAAAATTGGTTCCCTAATTGGTTTGATTTATGAATTACTGTTGATGTATATATCCAATGAGTGTAGAGAATTGACCAGGGACATTGTGGACTGGTGCCAGCAAAACTACCAACAGATCAGCACTGGAAAAACCAAGGAGCTAACAGTACAAACATCCTCCACTGCAGCCACTGAACATCCAGGGTCTGGACACTGAGGCTATGGAGAGCTACAAGTACCTTGGAGTTCAAAGCACAATAAACTGGTCTGTACTTACAATACAAATGCTCTCTACAAAAAAGGGCAAAGCAGTGGTGCCATCAGCCATCTTTTATGGTGTGGTCTGCTGGGGCAGCAGCAGCTCTGCTGGGGACAGAAAGAGACTGAACAGGCTGATCCGGAGGGCCAGGTCTGTTCTAGGATGCCCTCTGGACCCAGTGGAGGTGGTGAGTGACAGGAGAATGGTGGCAAAGCTGTCATCCCTGTTGGATAACATCTCCCACCCCATGCAGGAGACTCTGAGAGCACCGAGGAGCTCCTTCAGTGGCAGACTGCAGAACCCATGATGTGGGACAGAGAGATTCCTTAGGTCTTTCCTTTCAACTGCTGTCAGACTCCACAACAAAGACCTTGCAGATGACCACACACACACACACACACACAGACAAATATATACACGCATCCAATACACCATGACAATTTCTCCTATGTGCAATATTACTTGAGTAATATATTTTCTGATGCAGCATGTGCAGATTAGGGCGGAATATTATTACTGGGTGAAATGTGCAATGTTTCTGGTGCATTACGTCTGTCCACTCAATTGTGTTATTTATATGGGGCAGCTAGTAATATAGAGATTAGGGTTTTCACCCTCCAATCAGGAAGTCGTGGGTTCGAGATACCGTCCCCACACACTGCTCCCTGGCCGCTGTGTTCCTGGCTGCCTGCTGCTTCACTTGGTGAATGGGTTAAATCTAGAGGAGGAATTTTATGCTGTTCGTACTGTGTCCATGTTTGAGTTGTCATTTTCACCTACATATCCACAGTATTCTCTACATATACACTCAGTAAATATAAACATACATATACTTATTGTGTACATATAACTAAGTTAACATATGCATATATATATATATATAATATAAATATACACACACATCAACTACACACATCCATATTTTATATTTCTAGATTGTATATTGTACATTGAACTGTTTACTGTTGATATAGTTTTTATTTTATTCTATCATTTTTTTAATTTCCGCTACTCTTAACTTTGTGTATATATTTTTTTCTCTAGTATACGAATAACTGAAATGCTTCAGGGGTAGAAAGCAAGAACAGGAGAGAGATGAACAGGGTAACATGAGGGTGGGCTTGGATGGAGACTAGGATCAAAACGCCACATACCCCCTCTCTTCCCAAGTGAGAGCAGGCACGAAGGCAGGCTTTCATTTTGTGCATTCACTTTTCATTTACAACTCAGAACATAAACAGGCACGCGGGCCAATACCAAACTTGCAAACCAAAAGTAACAGGATACACCAACAGCCTTTCTACAGTAGTGTAATGGTGGACCGACAAACAAGGTCCATCTAAACTGAACTTAAATATGTTTCTCTCGAAACTCACAACCCAAAACACCCGTGCTTAAACTCAAACTATGTTTCCCATTTACAAAATCCCGCCACCAATAACTGAAATACTAGGACGATCCCTACTGGCCGTCCACCCACATAACCCCCCTGACCCTTACAGACCCAGGGTAAGAACATGGCAAAGACAGATATGAGCGAATGTTACAAACGAAGTAAGAAGTTACAAAGAGTAAGAAACGGAGAAATGAGTATACGCAGTTTTACTGACACAAAGCACCACTTTAATAGATCATTAAGCCGGAGTGCTAATGAAGCCTCCTTATTCTATTTTATCAAACATAGATTGTGAAGTTTGTAAGATGTTACCCTTTAAAGGGAAGATGTCATTTCAGTGTGATGCTCCCTAAAGGTTATATTTTAAAATTTGTTTAGTTAATTAGAATGGTCCTTAAGAATAAAGGAAAGAAGGTAAGTAAGAGAACAGCTACATTTTCACTTCACATTTTACCCAAGGCCAGTATAAGAAATAAGACAACATGATCCATATATAATTGTAATGATGTCAAAACAGGTTAAAGCAGGCTTTACAGAAACTCACACTTGATGTAATGAGCCTTTATAATAGTTTACATAGGTTTCTGTCAGTTGCTATAAGAGGTTTTAAACAGGTGTCCTATGAATACTAACTTTCAATTAATACATTTTCTTTTATAAGATACTCGCATGGATTTGTTCTCTAAATCTCATCATTACGTATCATTTATAGCCCTTCCCAGATGTGCTGTAATTTCTCCCCCCTCCCTATGATGCAGCTGTGTATGGAGATACCACCTACCTCAGTTAGACCCACGGTGACTCTCTATACGTTGCCTCCTAGCAAGAGTGGGTAAACTGTCATTGTGAGGCAGAGCGCATGTGTTTTGGAAGTACTACAAAGCCTGGAGGGATAACAGGGTGAGCAGACGAAGCCCCTTCAGCCTCTACTTGACATGTAATTAAAAACACCTCTTTCCACTCATCAAACACCTTCCTCTGGCCAGCCTGAACCATCTGCTGCCCCTCTATAGCGACTATGAGTTTGTGTGTGTGAGGAACTCCATTCAAGCATGATACTACAGTGTGTGTGTGTGTGTGTGTGTGTGTGTGTGTGTGTATTTATGTGTGAAAGAGAAGCAAGAATGAGCAGAAAGAGGTTCTCGAATCCCTTCTCCTCGAATCTAGCCACTTTATTACTCTTTCTCTGGACCGTTTTACAAGGGATAGGTCTAGTGTTGCTTTTGGCAGTCTGTCTTAATTTTAGATTTAGTCTAGTCTATGTGTTAAGCTCACATTTTAGTTTTAATTAGTCTTTGTCACGTTCAAACTCTTTTTAGTCTAGTCAAGTTTCAGTCGACTAAAAGTCTGAGTATTTTAGTCTTATTTTATTCAGAATCATCCACAACTATTTTCGTCTAGTTTTAGTCGATGAAAGTTGTACTTTAGACTCTTTTTTTAGTGATGCAGTTCTATTTAACCCAGTCCATATAGTATAAGTACCGAGTAGAATAGACAATATCTAAATGTTCTTTTAGTCAAAACTATTTCACAGTTCAAACAAGGTTCTCTTATTATTATTATTATTATTATTATTATTATTATTGTTAACTTATAGACCCAATAATACTGTACATCCATTCCAGACACGGAGACACTCTCATTTAAATTCATGACATTTATTTTGCCAATCAAACATGTTAGAACTTAGAAGTACATTTAAATAAAATAAATAAATAAAATAATGTAACATCACGAAAAAGTGCAAATATAAGTCTGAAGTGTGTTGGCCTGACCTTACCTGCATATTCTTTTTTTCTTTCTTGATCAAATATTCACAACCAAATCAGTACAATTCAGCTTTTTTTGAATGGATATGGGAAAGACTACTTATCAAAATGCTGTGTATGTGTGTGTGTGTGTGTGTGTGTGTGTGTGTGTGTGTGTCTGTGTGTGTGTGTGTGTGTGTGTGATTTCTCTTTACCTGGCACTATATATTGGCCTCACTTCGCAATACTTTTGTCCAAGCTAGATAGATTTAATCCACAGTGCCTGTAAAAGAACAAAAGTATTGGGACGTAATGCCATTCCCAATATTTTGTTGAGACGTAGCTTCCCTCCCTATCGTACAGGAAATAACGTCTCGTCTTATTTTAGTCAATGAAAATAAAGAGATATTTGAGCATAGCCTTTATTTTGTAAACAGTATTTAAACTCGTTCTTGTCCGTCAACAATATTCAATGATATTTTATTATAGTTATCGTCACATGACCAGCATTTACGTTGCGTAAAAATAAGTTATGTGATTATCTTATCTGAAATAAGTAGTTTGGCTCATTTTTATTGTGTAGTTATAAAAACTGCAGTACTGTCTCCAGAGGAGGGTGATAATGCATCTTATTAAACGACAAACAAACACAAACATCACAAATGTCATTAAAACCTGTTTTGAGAAAAATAGGAATGAATGTTTATTGCTTTCTGTGCATTTGCATGTGTGTGTGTGTGGTCCGGGATTTGACTTGCAGTAGAGTGAAACCTAAATGAGCCCCTCTATCTCTTTCTCTCCCTATTTAAATATGTGTGTGTGTGTATTATGTGGTGGCTGCACAGAGAATCGCCAATGCACACTGACTGGGACCACCAAACATACACCCAGAGACAAACACACAGGCCAGCATGGGTGCAGCCAGGGCTTTTATTTATCCAAGAGTGAGACCAAAAAGGCTAAATCAAACAAAACCACAGCCTATTTAGGCTGAACCAACTCACTCTCTCAGGTCCTGTGCGTTCCAGCCAAGCCTCAAGTCTCAAAAGTTCTCTTCCCAAAGCAGGTGGCCACGTCTGATGAATCATGCTTTCTTTTCACCCCATGCAGACAGACAGGTCTGTGTGTGTTTAGCTTACCTGGGAAGAGATGACACACAGATGCACTGTGGAAAGAAGGCGAGGCACCGGCAGCAGTGTGATACTCTGTACAACGTCCTGCGGGGAAACCATAGGCCCTGCATTCATGTGGATGTTACTTTGACATGGACCATCGACCTAAGTATTATTGCAGACCAAGTACACCTCTTCATGTTGACCATGTTCTCTAACGGCAGTGGCTTTTTTCATCCTGCCACACCACAAACACTGTTCAGGACTGGTTTAAGGAACATGACAAAAAGTTCAAGGTGCTTTGGAATTCTCTAACTCTCAATTCAAATCAATTTTATTTAAATAGTGTTTTTTACAACCAAGTTGTCACAAAGCAGCTTTAATAGAGTCCAGGTCCAAGCCCCTAGTGAGTAAGCCAAAGGCATCAGAAGTGAGAAAAAACACCCTCAGCTGAAGGAAGAAACCTCGGGAGGTTAAGTTATGTTATGTTATGTCCCTCATGTGGGTTCAGTTATTGTTTATGTGTAACTCCACCCCTAGCCTAACTCCA
The DNA here is from genome assembly GCA_037577145.1 of Brachypetersius gabonensis. Lineage (NCBI taxonomy): Eukaryota > Metazoa > Chordata > Actinopteri > Characiformes > Alestidae > Brachypetersius > Brachypetersius gabonensis. Next base: position 8,105 of record JBBJLR010012123.1, read on the forward strand.
GGATCATGCACGTCTGTCGGCTTGTTTGTTAACGCCCCCTGTCTCAGCTGTTGTGTACTTTTTTTTTCATATAAGTTTGCACATACACTCCCAGTCATCTGTATGATTATTACATCCATGAATGCCCCACTTTACATGATTACTTCCTCACTACTTCTAACATTTTGGTTAGAACAGCAGCACATCTTCAGGAGTCATATGGAGTCTATGAGGTGGCGAGGAGGACCTGCACAATATTATGCATGTGTAAAGTTATGGGGTCCAGTCAACGCTAGGCCTGCCTCAGTTTATGTGTCTATCTAGTGTAGGTATTGCTTGTACACTCCATCCAGATTGGACTTTTTCCATTTTTGAGCTTTCACACCAGCAATAAAGTGGCACTAAATTTAACCCATTTTTTATTTATAACAATTTCAACTACCCCAGTCTGTAACCTGACGTCAGACCACTGTGCGTGATGAAGACAAATGAGCCGTTTGCTGGAGTAATTCTCTCATCATCCGTTAGATTAGGGGCCTGTGGAGGCATGACCACAAACAGAGGACCCAGCATGCCAGAAAGAGAGAAATGAGGCAAGTACATTTACTGGGGTGCTGATAAATAACCCAGATTGTTCCTCTGCTGTGTGGCCAGAGTGCGCTTGTGTATTTGGCCACAATGCTGTTAGGAGTGGTGGTATAGAGGCAGCAGTATTAAGCAGTTATTGGAGCCCTGAGGAGACTGCTTTTTCCAGATTGCAGGCTGAGTGCGCTCAACTGCCTGCAGAGAGGACCACTCTACCATACTGATCTGCACCAACTGCAATGCCCAATAAAGAATCATGGCTAACTGTTTCTAAAGGACACAACAGAGGACTGGTGGCCAATCAAGATCTCACTCTTAATAAAAGAAAATCAGAAGGTTTTATTTCAAGTAATTTTAGACTATTTAATGACATCATGGCCAGCATGACCCAATGCTTCACTAGACCCTGTGCTGCCCGTTCTATTTGAAGGAGAGAAATTTTGCTTGAACCTTATTTTGTGAAGTCTTGGAAGACAAGGTTTAGAGTACTCAGACTAAAAGATGTAACTTTCTGATTTTAAGTCTGATGTTCTGTCCCTATGAAAGTCAAGGTAAGGCAGTGCCCTGCAAAAATATTGAGGGGGTATAACTAGCTTGTTAGATAGACAGATAGATCGATAGATGTCTATACACAAACGTCTCTTTGATTTCCTGAATTAGTCAAAGAACTGACTCATTTGTGACTTTTTCGAGAGCAGTGTTGACAGATTGAGTTTCGTTTGACACGGCCTGACAACCGGTTGCAGAGCGTGTTCTAAAATATAAGAAAAATAAACTACACAAGAAACATTATATTTTACTTTGGCAATAATTTAGTCCATGTCATGTTTCATTCTTTACATTCTTTACAATATTCTATGATGATTCAGTTCTTCCAGTGGCCAGACCTGAGGATTGGTATGGAAATATGCTACAGCACGTTAATGGAACAAATACCTTACACCTGATATTTGAGTCATTTGGACTGATATTTTTACATGATTCCAGCACGGTTTAGAAGCCACCATGGAATCAAACAACGATGCACTGTATCTATTTTAGCTGGTGAAATCAGAAAAAAAACCACTCAATACCTTCTGGAAGTCATGATATTTCACTGATAGCCAATAGGACTTGGTCTAATTTGGTTTGATTCAGATATTAGAGCAGTGGTGGCAGCTCTATGTCAGGGCTCTTAAGTGAATGACTCACTGTAAAGCTGCTATATACACACTTAAACATATGTTAATATCTGTTACAGACTTCAGATGACTGTTTTTGGTCAAGAGCGGACAAAACAACAATACTAGCATTATTCTAAGTTACATTATTTTTTGGACATTTACGGACCAAACTGAAGGTCTAACTTTAATCACAGCTTGCTACTAAAGCTTTTGAAATATGCATTAATGTTGTATCAGATAGAAGGTAATTTAAGCAAAATGAAGCCATGAATCATGGGGTATAAATCATGGTTGTGAGTCTTCAAGTAATGCTTGCCTAAACACCATGCCAGATATGTATTTTGTAGGCAAGCGCATACAGCATGCCTGTATTGTCCAATGGACATTGCATGAAGATCAGCCAAGATGGCTGATATCTGTGAACATGAGTACATATTCAATGGATGAAGAAACAGAATTCCAGCATCAATTCATGTGGTGGTGATTTGTATTAAAGGGACCTGCTGTTTAATGACTCGTCCCGGCCAATTTTCTGCTGCTGGTCTCTTCCCCAGGCCTGAAATGAGCTTTGTGGTTAATGTAGCAGTGATGGCTTCTCTGGCCCAATACTCCAGAGGAATAAAGGAGACCTATTGCGCAACAATGAGATGGTACATGTGCTGTCTGGCTTCAAAAAAGTGTCCGTGGATGTCTGTGTTGAGTAAGCAGTGAGGGTCCACTTGTTTGAGCCTTATGACGACAACTGTAACCAGCTCCCCAGGGCGAGGAATAACACTGCATTTAAATGAAGTGAATTAAACGTATCTCCCCAACTGCTAAGAAAAGAGGCTGTTCACCAAAAAAAGGTTAATGCGTCTTACAGTCTTTAAGAGGTATTGAAGTCCAGCTAACCTTATGTTCGTTGCTAACTCATCACCATTAACTCTCACAATGAATTTGAGGGAGGTTTTCCTTCAACCAGGGAAGCAAACACATTTTGTCTTGTGCATAGCTTTGCACTAACTTATTGCTAGAATTCCATAGGGACACAAGTAGAAAACAGCACTGATATTTATGGCCAAAACTGAAGGCCTTACCCCCAGAGTAATGGTTTGCCTGAAACCATATTGTCCTTTTTTGTTCCACATCTGTCACTCCTCGTGTCATTCTGTCATGCCCTGTCTTTGTTTTCCCCTGTATTTTTACTGTGGTTTATAGCTCCACCCTCATCCTGCCTCCCTGATTAGTGTGATCACCAGTTCCATTGTAACCCCACCTTTCCCAGGTATTCCCTGTCAATCCTTGGTATACGTATCCCTGTCTGTCCACCCTGACAGTTCCCTGTCTTTACCATGTTCTCTGCTTAATATCCATTTTATTTTTACCCTGTATTTGTTTATTATCCAGTTGTCTGTGTTTTGTTTTGCTTTATATTAATTGCTTGTTAATTAATTGCAGCTCCTCATGTGCACCTATGTCTGCCCTGAGTACCCCATAATACCATTTGTCACAGATGGACCTACGTTTGAAAACAATGGGCATAGCATAAAGTACAAGGGCTTTATTTATGTTCAGTGACTGCATAAGGTCACATAAAGACTGGGCCAGGTTAGCAAGTGGGGCTTCTCCACATGGAAGCCTTGAACTACAGAGCTGGCTGCAGCTCCTCTTCAAAGTCAGCAGGGATGAGCATATTAGATAGAGCTAGATCTAGTCTCGGCCATCACGAGGGGAATGGAGCCTGTCTCTCCCAAAACACCATGTAGGATTGGATAAAGGTCAAGAGGTGGCCAGGAGGTGTTTGTGGTTTAGTGGGGATGATTAGAGCAACCTTGGGGTTTGCAGACTGGGCTTCTGCTGTGGCTTGCCTTAAGTGGAGGGGCTGCTATGGGTGTAAAGGTAAATCTAGCTCTTGGTCCTCTTTTGCATCTGACTTGTGATAGTCTTATGATACCAGCATATTTCATGTCAGTTGACAAGCTCCCAATCCCTAGTTTGGCTCACCACTCCAAGCCTAAGTATATGAGTCCCCCTACTGCCCCAGATGGCACCCTCTGAATGGGTGATCCAACTATCAGTGCCTCCTCAACATTCCAGAGGATACACAGTTTTTCATGGCTGGCAATTCTGAGGAGGTGTTGCTGGGGGCAGACATCTTCATCTTCACCAAAGTGGATAACCCAGTTCTCCTGGAAGCAGAAATGGCCTGAAGAAATTACCAGCCTGACAAGTCTGGTAAGCTGCAGAGGCATTTCAGAAGGATGAGTCCTGAAGCAGCAGCCCTTTTACGACGTCCCTGGCTGCTCCAGAGTGTTCCTCATCACTGCCAGCGCCACTTAGTTCTCCAGAAGGCACCTAATCACTGGGTGCCCATAGAGCTCTGGAGGGCATGTCTTCACCGATGCTCCCTAATGGCATGTTGTCAATCAACATCATGCCACCCTTTGAAGTATTTGTGCTCCAGGATTTAAACCCATGACCTACTGGTCCTGAGGCAACTATCTTACCCACTAGGCCATCACCATAGATACATTTTAAATTAAACAGGAATTACAATGTCACCCAGTTTGCAAAAAAACTTCAAATCACCACATAGACAGAAAAACAGAAAATCGTTTTTTCTTGCTTGTCAATAAGTGTATTTAATTTTGTCTAAGATAAATGTTCAAAAAGTTGTTGATACTCTTAGCAGATGCAAAACAAGCCAATCTGCTTGTTCAAGTGTCTGAACTAGTTTCCGAATAGCGTTATTAAATTCTTATTTGTCCATGTACCCCATAGATTTGAACGAAATCAACGTCCCTCGATTTTCCAAATCGATAATAAAATGGTTTGAAAATGGCGCAGGGAGAGTAAATAGCAGTCATTGTGACATTTGCAGTGTACAATATCATGCATCCGATATAGTCAAGAGAATGAGCGTAATTTAGTAATCCATGTTTTCATTAAACAGCGTGCCATCATTTATCACAGGACGCGCTGTGATCGATGTATTACGGGGAGTGGGGATACGAACAAGTATCAAAAACTCATTTCCAAACCTTCCCCGGGTTCCCCTGATGGAGTTTAATTTGTCCGCGGGGATGGAGCGCAGCGGGGGAAAATATAGGTGTGAAATATAACATGAGTTAAGAGAGGATGCGCAGAAATGCCGCTTGCGTCCGACAGGAAACATTTGCCTGAATAATGGGATGGAAATGGATGGCCGCAATGGATATAATCACATCCCTGCATTCAGTGAGTGCCAGGCTATTCCTGTAGCAGGTCTATCCATTTGCATAAATTGACTGCAGCATCCCGCGTGATGTGCGAGTGGTTTAATGGGCTCCATTCAGACGCCGCCTACCTCAATAACGGGCAGCGGTGTGTAATGTGCGGCCAATTCGAACGGCCTCTCGTGCCGTCTCTGAGGAACACTGGGAGGCACCCATGCCAAGAACAGCTTGCCTTCAGTCGCAGCCCTCGTTTCAGCACTTTTCTCACCACGCAGCAGTATCTGCGGCGATGCCCGGTTGAAATAAGTGGGCTTTTTTGTTCCCAGTAAATGGTAATAAATGGAAAAGGATGTGGTTCTAATATTCACATGTAAGAACAGCACCAGCATTGTGCCAAATATGACCTTACTGTGATAACAAGAACAACTATAAGGACAATAATAATGAAGAATAAAAAGACTTGTGAAGCAGCACTTTCCTCAAACCAGGGGCACTTTTCAGACACAACTACTATCAACAGCACACACACACACACACACACACAAACAGACAAACACACACACACACACACACACACACACACACACACACACACACACACACACACACACACACACA
>JBBJLR010012195.1:0-13636 GCA_037577145.1 Brachypetersius gabonensis
CAGTCGAACGCCTTGCTGACGTCGATCAAGCGTCGCTACCAAACGCCACAAAAACGCCCATGGCGTTCAGAGCGCGTTCATTTCGAACGTCTGTGTGGACGAGGCTTATCAGACTAAACACTGTAAACACCGGCACATCTATGGCCTATTTTTTTAATGCATCAGATGGTAGTGAGAGGAACTCTTATCGCCTGTTGATCTTGCTAAACGATTCGTAAAAGGTAGTAATTAGCGCAGCTGGTACGAGTATTTAAACCCTTCTGTGTCACTGAGCCAGTCGTGTGTGGGGCACCGTTTCCGTACTTGGTGACGTGGCTTTCTGGGATCCCGGTAGGTTTGTACCTCCTGGGCTTCAGGCCAACTTCTCCTTTCATTGAATGAGTTTTTATTTACTGCCGGTTTCCGTTCCAGAGCGTTACAGCTCCCTTGTTAAGTGCCGCAGGTAAGGGAAAGTTTTGATAAAGTGCGGCTTTATTCTTTCATATATGTTTGTAACAAGGGCTTGGTCCATGTTTACAGCTTGAAAGGGTTTGTTATACTTCCTGCTAGCAACTGTCCCTGTTGTTAAGAGGCTTCCCTTTCCCTATCTCTCGTGTTAAGACCAGATGTTTTCCATTTTTTCATAGTGTTTTGTTCCTTTCCGTGTGTATGTTTTCTAACCCTTTGCGCTTGTAGTTGACCGTGACCCGGCGGAGGGCTGCTGGACCGTTCTGTGGAGGCTGGGCTGTGCGACCACACGATTGCTGCTGTTTTGCCGACCTGCTGTTTTGCGTCTGGTTGTACTGCCGATTGGCTGCTTTGCTGATTGAATGCTTTGTCTCCTTTTTGGTGATTTGTGTGTTTTTTTCTTTCTTTATTTCTTTATTTCGTTTGTTTGTTTTGTATGTTACTTTTTTCTTTTTATTTTATGCTGATTGGGTTTTTACTCAGTTAATGACTTTCAGGAGACACATCAGAGACTTGGTTGGTTAGGTTTGTTTTGTTCCTCAGTTATGTTTATTGTTTTTTGGTTGACCTGTTATGTATTAATTTGTGCATTATTGAGATACAGTGGCTGTGGCTATTGGCTAGGTAGTACATCCTGATATTTTTTTTTTTATTAATCCTGTGTTCTCTTGTGAGCAGACCCTGGAGCTACCTCTATTCTTTTGGTAGAATAGACACTGGGTGGTGGAGTTTCATTGACCCTATATTGTGGTGTGTGGTGGTGGCTTTCACTTTGTCTTTGTGTGTGTTTGTGTGTGTGCGTGTGCATATGAGGGTGAACGAGCCGTGGAGTGTACACCCCTAACTCGCCTGCTAGTTCCAGGATATTATTTTCCTGTCTAGTGTGGATCTCTATTTTCCGCAATGCTCTTTTAGGATAGGTTTTAGTGTTTTATATTTTTTACTCAGTTTGGATATAATAAAAGAAGTGTTCTTGGGATTCACGTCTCATGTCTAGTGATTTCGAATCTGTGTCCTTGTATTTTAAAATGGGGATAAAATTACTTAATTTTCTGGGTGAAATTCCCAGAGTGGCGTTGTCGGATTTTCCTCTGTACTAGTTGCTCATTGCCACAACAGTAATGATCCATTACTGAGAAACTGGTTTGAACAGAAATGATTCTCTCTTTTTCTGGAAGTTGAAGCAGGCAAGCTGGTGGCCATCCATCTTTTATGGGTTGCAGATTTCCTACTTTAAAAAAAAAATGTTATTGTTTTTGGCTAACCTCAACTTTCCATTGAAAAGTGAAGGTCTTGGAAGCGGATGATCTCACAGCAGCATCTGACAGGGATCTGTGCAGAATATGAGGTTTTAGACATCATAAATCACATTTGTCCTCCAAAAGACAGAGAGGGTCCAAAACCAATGTGCCTGAAATCAGTACATAAAAGTATTTGGAGGCATTTTAAACTTCTGAGTTGTAATTTGAATTGTACAACTCTAGTGAATTCTAGTGAAACCCAGTACAGTGCCGTTTGGAGGAAAACATGGATTGATTTTGCAAATCAAGTTTAGTGTTTTCACTTTTTTGTTGTGCATTGTGTTCTTTTCAGAATATGACATATTAAGGAAAAATGTATGCAACATATATATTTTTTAAGGGTACAGAATGTAGTACTCAAATGCATGCATGATCACTGATTTACCAGATACTTCAGTCTTTTCTGCAGAATATTGGCGCTGTGAGTTTGGATGGTTGAGTGCATTACAGAACTTGTAGACCTCTAGAATGACCTTTGAGTCCTCAGAAAATGTGTTTTGACACACTTCTTAATGGGGCTTACACTCTGAAAAATAAAGGTGACCCATAAAGTCAATTCAATTCAGCAAAAATGTTTTTAGACAGCACTTTCACAGCTAATGCTGTCACAAAAAAGCTTTACAATATTCGGGTCTGAGCCCTGAGTGAGCAAGCCAAAGGTGACGGAGGCAAGGAAAATTCACAAAAGCTGAAGGAAGAAACTTTGGGGGGTACTAAGGCTCAAAAGTGGAACCTATCCTCTTCTGGTTTACCCTGGAGAGCGAGGGGGAGAAAAATAAATGTCTCTACGGAAATGACTAACAATCAGGCTTTAGTGTACAGGCTTTTACTGTTAAGCACCAATTTATACCTAAGAAAGCAGAGATGGTTAGAGTTTTTGTTGGAGCCTGTCTGCAGGAGCCTTTCAGCAGCAATAGCCCTTGTTTTGAGGGACAGGAGGACATGTGGACGGTCCATGGGGATCTGAACCAGTCCAGGACAGGTGAGGAAACTCAGTAATGGCCAAAGTGGTATAAAGTGGTGGACTGGAACCCCAGTTAACTTCTCTTTTGAGAGATGCCTTAGAAAATCAATTTTCAGTTCTAAACAATCTTTTCAAAACTGAAATCATTCAATGCACCGAAAGCCTTGACAGTCATGTTCACTACCACATCGGAGTAAGCAGTTAAACACACTGTCTTAGAGTCTGGATAAGATTGACTTTAACAAAGGCTAAAAAGATGTTTGCCATATCCTATAAACCTGAAACCTGTCCTGAGGGTGGTGACCACAGATGGTATCCATTTAGTGGATGAGAAAGGCTGTGTAAGTGAAATAACATCAAATAGGAACATATCAATTCCATGCATCAGTAACATTGGGACATTAATGACTTATCAAGAAATTGGCCCTTGTGCAAAATGATTTGTGCACTTTTACTTCAACCTCTGATAAGTATTCAGCTTATGCACATCAGTAGAGGCTTTAAATGTGGTCAAGATTTGGACTGTAGGAGTTTTTCAGTGAAGTAATTCATGCAGTAATTTAAATGAGAAGTAAAGTAGAACCAGCCTATATCTAAACATGTAGTGTTTATTTTTCTAGCTACACCAGTATTCATTGATAACTTAGAATAATAATTAAACGTTGTAAATTAAAACACGGATCGCAAACAAAGTACTCGGATTGCAAAGAAAGAAATATTCTGCTCAAGTGTAGATTGCAAAGTGGCCACAAACCGTGCATAATTTAAGGACAAAAGTATTGGGATGTCGATCCATTACACCAACAGGGCCTTTAATGACATTGCATTCAGATTTGAGATCCGCCGATCCGATATTCTGTATCGGTATCGGACTGATCCTGACTTAAATTACCGGATTGGGAATCAGGAAGGAATAAAAAACGTAATCCAACTACTTTTGTCCGAGGTGAACGCTGCAACTAATTTTCTCCTAGTGAAACTGTAAAGCCCTATCTAACTGTAAAGTTTCACATTTAGAGAGCGAGATTTTTTTTTTTTCACATTTAACATTTAGATTTAAGATCATTTAAGGCAAATCCTCCATGTTGGTGAGGGCATATCACAGCTCACTGTCCAGCCCCCTGCTAAGTAACAGCCAATTGTAAACACGGGGCATGGCCAATAATCAAATCTCGCTGTTTGTAAAAGTGCTACATTAAAATCCCACCTTTAGAGTCGGCATTTGTAAAAGTGCAGCATTTAGATGTAGAGTGCAACATTTAGGTTTTTTAAACACATTTAGCTCTAAATGTATGAAAATTGTGTGAAAATTGCACTAAATGATGAAAAAATGACACCTCCAAACTTAAGTTGTTTTTACCAACGGCGCGTCCCCAGGTTCCCCCATGTTCTCTGTGCAATATTTCTCCTTTATTATATCACAGTTATGATTTTTGTATTTGTGTGAAGGTTTATAAAATGTGTCTGGAGATTTTTTGAAAGCATTATTTATTGTTTTTTGTTAAAAGCGAGTATTGAATTTGTATCGTATCAGTAGATTTACAATATCCAAATTTACAATATCGGTAGCGGACATAAAAAAGTGTCATGCCATGTCTAATTCAGATACATAGACTTTAATGTAGAGCTAGTCCCCCCTTTGCAGCTATAACAGCTTCCACTCTTCTTGGAAGGCTTTCCACAAAATCTTGGAGTTTGTGTGGGAATTTGTGTCCATTCATTCTGTAGAGCATGTATGATGTTGTACGCGAAGGCCTGGCTGGTAATCTCCGTTCCAGTTCATCCCAAAGGTGTTGGATGGGGTTGAGGTCAGGGCTCTGTACGGCCAGTCAAGCTCTTCCACGCTGAATTCATAAAACCATGCTTTTATGGAGCTTGCTTTGTGCACTGGGACACAGTTACGCTGGAATAGAAAAGGTTCTTCCCCAAACTCTGTCCACATAGTTGGAAGTATGGCGTTGTTCAAAGATTGTCTGTCACTGGAAGTCAGGGGCCTAGCTTAAACCCTGGAAAACAGGTGTGTCCTGGTACTTTTGTCCATAAAGGGTATTATTTGTTCAGTTGTACTATTTTATAATTGGATGTTTTCATTTTTCTGAAGCAACATAAAAACCTAAAATGTGAATTTTCCAACCCTGACATGGCCTTTGTGTACCAGTTTTATTCTCGAAACCTAAAGGCCCGCTGGGATCAACTGTCTTTGCGTTCCCATTTCTTTACCTTGTTTGATGGAGAAATATTATGTCACTTATCATGATAAGTCCTATCCCAGTTTCCAGGGTTAATGGATATTCTGTCAGGGTTGAGTTGCAGGCAGCATGCAAAGTATGCTGTGGTCAATGGGGTGTCAGTGTCCTCCAGGGCTGACTAGCTGCCAACTCCTTCCCCCTAGCGGTGCAGATGTTAGGTTAACAATTCCTCGCCTGCAGCATTTTTGTTGTTTTATTATTTTGAAAATGTAAATTACAGTGAGCTGAAAGAGACCTTTCCCCCTGTTGAGTCACCCAAATATTGACTTTTCAGTGTCAGAGGTGGACCGAAAAGCCATTACATTCTATATTCCAAATAATAGATCAAGGGTAAAAGAAGCAGGCTTTTAGACTTGCCCCTTATACACTGACATCAATAAGCGAAAATGGTTTCTTAGTGCCTGTACTTTACACAGAGGAATAAGAAAAATACTTTTTTAGACTTTGTCATCTCTAGTTTTAGTGACAAAGTGCAGAACAATGCTAGGGTTTATATTCTGTCAGTTTTCCTCTTCTTTCCCCTCCTTCTTCCAATCACTTGTGAACTTTGACCACGTGGAAAAGAATGGAGTAAAAAAAAATAAGAAGACAAGCAAAAAGTCAGGGGTGTACCCTAGGTCTTTATAACTTGGGAAATGGCAACAAGTCACTGTGGAAAATGTCATTCCTGCTATGTCACCATCTCCCACTGCCTCCAGAGGCACAGCCTGCCAAATAAAACGAAATCCGCTTTTCTGTTACTGTGCTAACTTTGACTATGAAGATGAATGGGTTTTAATAGAACATAAATTGTCTTTCTGTGATGTATAGTGCATAACCGTAATGTAATATAAAGCACTGGCTGAAATCGCTGTCTTCTCACCAGGTCTTACCTTACTCACTCAAGGAGAGATGATAATTTTTTATAAATATGGTCGATTAACTCGCCAAGTAGCACGTCTGGTTTTCGCCTTAGTGAGCGCGAGACAGAGCCCAGGGAAAAGAAAATGCATGAGGATTTGGAGCAGTTTAAAGTCTGGTTTAGTTGTTGTACAAACTGTTTGTTCTTATCTGATACATTTTACGGCAAATCAGTTCACTGACAAAATGAATATAGTGCAAACAACTACTAAATGATTTGACAACAGCATGTCTAAGTAATTTAATTAGCTCACCATAGGTAGTATAATGGGAGGTATTCATCTGTATGTGTATGAGGCTTTTAAAAAGTATTGAGATCTTATTTGAAGGGCTTCTGAAATGTGAAATGAAATGTGATTCCCCAAACAATTAATACAGTTTGATTTATTTCACACACAGTTCACACAGTATTTTCCTTTAATTATTGACTAAAATGATTACCCCTTAGAAGTCAAGATTTATTTCTGTGTAATAAGAGAATTGCTAAATTCATTTAGTGCTGCTCAAATTGAATTATTAGCTCCATTAAATTTATCAATGCATTTTGACCCTGATGGACAAGTTAATGAGCAGCAAACTAACAGTAAAAAGCAAAAGAACCTCATAACCATGGGCATCGTTAGGTCTATTTTGGGGGGCGCAGATACACACTTTACAAATAGAAACAAGACTATGAATTGAAAGGAAAAGTAACTCTAGCTATCATTATTGAATTTAAATGATGTACTGGCTGTTGAAGCTGCTGTAGGTAGCAGGCGGTCATTAGGACCCAGGCGAAGCTACACGGCGCTGCTTGTTAGCGAGTAGCAACCGGAGCCCGTTTAGTAATATTTCTCTGGTAGCGCCGTTTGTACTCAGTTTAACAGAACAATACTATGAGTGTCCATAATTGTTCACTGCTTAACTTTACTTGTTTCCTTAAGTGAAAGGAAAGATTTGGTGAAAAGTTTTCAGCCCTCAATATACGCTAATTTCTTCCTACAACCCTGGGGGCTAAGCCCCCATTGTTTTTCCGTCCTAGTGACGTCCCTGTTTATAACAATTATTACAAGAATATATGAGCTGCTTGAGCAATCGTGAGAGCAAGAGGTCTATAGTTACACACAAGTTGGAGCCATTGACTGTATCTGTGATTTAAAAATGGGTGATTTAGAAGAAAATCTGAATAAATGAGTGAAAAAAAAAACATTATGAGTGCAGAAGCTTCTAGAGAGACCAATTAATAGTCTTGCATCCCGAGCAATTTAGTTATACAGTATGAGTCATCTTTCCCCAGATTCTCAGCGCATTTGTGAATGTGGTCTGAGAACCGTATACAGTCCTGAATACTTGAGGCGGCTGGATGACTCTTATGCTTGGGAGGGGTGGGGGAGCGTTTTGCTGGCAAGGTTTTAGCACACTTGTTCTTTTCTCTCCTCACTGCAAATCAATATAACCTCATTCTGTGTGATCATTTTCTCCCATGAAGAACGGTTTGATAATGGTTTGACGTGTATGAAAATCGTTTTCACAGTCACCAGATCTCAACCCAGTTAAACATCCATCTGAGATTTTGGTCTGAAATGTTACAAAGTGCTCTCTACCACCATCATCAAAACACAAACTGAGGGAATGTATTTTTGGAAGAATAGTGTTTCATCCCTTAAATGTAGTTCCATGGATTTGTAGAATCTGTATAAAGATGCATTGAAGCCATCCTGATGACTCATGGTGGGCCAGCACTAAAACACTGGGTGTTGGTGTTTCTTTAATATGAAATATCCTCTCACTGGCTGGAACTGGCTCTCACTAGAAACTGGTGAAGAAATAGAGAGAAATAGAGAGAAAATTAGAGAAATAATGTAACTTTCATGTTCAGTTCAGTAAATGATAAACAATGTTTAGTTATTAATACTAATGTTAATAATAAATACATTCTAATTACATTTACTATGTTCAGTTAAATAACAGTAACAAAATGCATTGCTTTTAAATTGATAAATAATTCTTTTATAAAATGTATTTGTGATAATTGTGATTAACTGCTTAAAATGATTAAGCCTGGTTATTTTAATTGCTCAACAGTTTTTAACTAATGATATAGGCAATCATTTAATGGACTATTCAGTGTAGATTGTGTTTTAACAATGTAGATGATAATAATGATGAAACTAGTAATTAATTTAATTAATTACTTTAAATACAGTTTTTTTCCAAACCCAAGTAGGGATGTCGGAATGTGTGTTTTTTTTCTTTTAGATAACAGACTGATTTCACTCTAAGGCATGTAAAGCAAAAGATGTAACTTTTCATCAGATTCCAGTCATAAAATATAAGCTTGTTGCGAAATCTGTAGCGTGGTATGAAGTATTTTCTATGGTGTCTGACTGTTGATTCATCGCTCTTAAATGGCCATCTATACATCAGGTTATAAAAGAACATTTAGGACTCTAAATGTTCTGACACTTTCACCATTCTGAAACAAGGAAATTCTTCTGCTTGAGCTGCTCCTGTGTTTTGGATGATGACCAGATCTTTTTTAAGATCACAGACACACTGACATTCTGCTGTAGAGCTTCCTGGTGAGATAACTTCATTGGTTTTATTGGTTTATTAATAGTGCTGTAGGATTTTACCATGTAAGCTAAAAACAAGTTTTTATGGCCTACAGCAACGTTTCTTCTGTCCATATCAGACCACTTTGCATTTTACCATGCAACTAAATTCTGGCATGATGGTCACTAAAGCAGTGTGAGTGTTAAAAAAAATACAAATTAAAACAATCTTTTTATAGTATATACGAGCAAAATAAATATGCTCTTTTATAGTATATTTTTCTCAAAACAAGATCAAAAAGACTTTTAGGCTAGGAATAAGATTGCAAGTCTTAGTTACACCAGGAGTTTTTGGATAGGTTCACATATTTTATTAAAAAAAATTTAAATTAATGTTAAATTAATGTTTGCTAAAGACACTCTGCCCTCAGGGATGTAAACAGGAAAGTGTCCATGCAGTGCATGGTACTGCATATTTCTTCGGGTTTTACTATTGTCCTAGGACTGAATATTTCAATAGATGACATGGTTGATTATCATTTTGCTCTTGAAGAGTTATTGCACTGTAGCCTGTAATGTTATTACTGTCTGCCTCTACTTTTATTTGTTCTGTGTGTGGTCTGCAAACACTCCAGTCTTCACCTTCCCCTGCCTTCTTAGGGAAAATAAGCCCATAGGTGCTAGCCCACAGCAAGTAACCCATTCTGGAAATATATCTATTCGCACTGACATCACATCCACCAGCTTCCCGACACGTCCTTGGCCTGAACTCATAGAAAAGAAGATGGATATCTTCCTTTTTTGCCAATAATTGGTTTTATACAGCATACTTTGAGGACAGTTCAGTGTTTGATGACAATATTAATGTGAGCACTTTGCAGAACAGCTTTGAATGACAATAATTCTTGAAATTCCGTAGTATTGGTCATACACTTTAAATATGCAGATTTAAGCAATCCTACTCCCCCATTACAAGCTTGATCCTGTCTTAAATGTATACATGCCATCTGCTCTGTTGACTGTTGGAGTGTTCTTCTGGTCCTCCCCAAAAAGACAGTTAGTTACAGATTATCCAAAAGAGCACATTGCTCCAATCTACAGGTCCTTCCACTAGTATTTAGTTCAAAGCATGACTTGTCACATGACTTGTCACAAGCATTTATGTCACTCAATATTCTGGGCCCTAAACATATATCTGAAATGTTCCATGAATATCAGCCTGCTAGGTCTCTTTTATTGCCAGAAGCTGTTCAGGTCGTGGTGCCCAGAGCTGTAACAAAACAAGCCGAAATTGCTTACTGCTAAAACCAGCTCCCCATGGAGATAAGAGCTGCACTAACAGCTACTGGTTTTAAAATCAGTCCACCAAGAAGACCCGCAGAGAGCCCAACTTTTCTATGTAATATTTAATATTACATTGCTTATGTTTTATATCTTACTAAAGATTTATTTTAAATATTATTATTTTTTTAATATTGTATTATATTTATCTCTGGTAAGCACATTAAATGACCTTAGTGTATAAGAATATACAACACACATACACGCACACACACGCACACAGGTCAGTTTAATTTAGATTTCCCATTTCACCTTCACTCTTTTAGCTGTGGGAGCCCAAATCACAATGAGGAGAACATGCAAACTCAATACAAACACAAGGCCAGGACCCAGATTGGTGCTGAAGGTAGGATTCGAACCCATGACCTCTTGGTCCGGAGGCAAGTACCCTACCCACTGAGCCCCTCATTAAAGTCCCTATTGGTTTAATGAGACACCTGACCCCCACGAAATCCCGCTGAGAGGTAGAGCTGCGTGCTGCGTGCAACCACAAGCAAAACAGCAACAAACTTTCAAAATGAAAGGATTAAAAAAAAAAAACGCACAATAAAATAATTGCCATTGTTAAGCAAATAATACATTAACGCGGTAAAAGTCCAGCCCTAAATTTTATATATATAAGTGAAGGCACTTTGAACCGCAAATAAAGCTGAGGGCAGCTCCATTTTCAAAGGCCCTTTTAAAAAGATGTCTATTAAGTTGTTTACTGTTTCAGACAAGAGCCACATATGAACCAGTGACTTTGTTAAAAGGACAAAGTGTCAACATGCACAGAATGAATCAGATAATAAAAGAAAATAAATCATTGGATTGAAGTGTGATTGCAGCATTTTCATCCTGGTGTGTCAGTGTAACCTCAGCAGCATAATGTTCTTCATCACTGTCAAGCTTGCCCGAGGTCAGGATGCGTTTCTCCAAGCTTGATCTTTTCAAGACTGAAAACCTCTTGGAAAAAACAGGAGGGGTGTGTACAGTGCTGGGATACTTCACCCTGTAGTTTCTGTAATACCTGTGGCTGAAATGTTTGGTCTGGAGAGGGACCAACATAGTGGAAAAACTGTCCATATATATCAACACAATAGCTTGATTCAAGTGTATGGCCAATGGATGATGTGCAGTGTTTCTTATTTGCTTATGCACAATGTGTCTAGTTTTCAGTTTCAGTGACAAAAACATGTAGATGCTTATTCCAAATCCACAGCCAGGAACAGCTGATGGAAAAGAGCCACATGTCTAGAGGTATTCCAGAAACAGAGTCCACCATTAGAAACCAATCAAACAAATACCATCAGGATCAGAAATACAGGAATATCAAGCAAGAAGTGCTTTTCTACACTCTCTTTTAATAAACGGATAAACAAGTTTTAACAGTTTCTGTAAATTGAAATAGTAGGAATGACAGTAAGCTTATGAGCTTATAACTAAACCTACACTTTACACAGTTAAACTTGTCTTTAAAGGACTGTAATCAGATTTCATCTATTAGACACTTCAAAATACTAGGAAGTAACTACATTTCCTGACAATTAAAGGGTTGATTGAAAGGTTTATGACTCATTCTTTTCTGATTAAACCTCAGACTGAACTGTGCACTGTCACCTAGAAACATGACTAAGAACACAAACAGATTCTTTGTTGTTGGTTTTGATTTGGCTTTCATTTTCTACCAATTGAACTAAATCTTGTCATTTAAAAATAAAGACTGCCCTTATTCTGTCAAGCTTGTGGATTTCTTTTGCTTATCTTAAAGTACAGAGGATAAATGCGAGGTGAGCCATCTTTCCTTTTGGGATCTGTGCTCCCTTCTGCCTGTTTCACATCCTCAAAGTGGAAAACTTGAACACTGCAGATTTTGGCCCTGAAATGTTTCATGTTTAGTTGCATTATGTTCCATTCATGACAGCGTCTGAGGTGCTTTGCATTTGGGGTGGAGGAACATAGTGAGGTGTCAGATTAAATGTGTTGTCAAAGATCCTGTTGGCTCATGCCTCTCTCTTTTGGGGTTTTAGTTTACACCGAAAACAGATGAACAACAGTTACAACTCTCTTAAAAAGGTTTCTAAATGTTTTTTTTTTTTGCATTGTTCTTGGAAACGTGTCATTATTATGGAACCTTATATAATCTGGAGGTTGAAACAATTAAATCACGCTTTGCATTTTCACACAAAATTATATTCTAGTTTTTAAATGATGGCTTACAGACTCTTACATAGATCTTAAGTAGGATACTTTCATATTTGCATACTATTTTTACTACTTTATTTCATTGAATTAACTTGATAATTGGTTTATCTCTGCCCATGGCTAAGAAAAAACATTAAAACAATTTTTGGATTTGATCAAGTATCGTGAGAAAAGAGAACATTAGGGTGAATGACAAGCTTCCATGACCCCCAAACAAAGGGAATTCCTTTAATATTTTAGAACTAATGAGTTTAATGTTTCTGCCAGTATATTGAAATGCTGACCAAAAAGACAGAAACAATTGATCATTCGTCAACAGCTATGTGAGGAACTCCTTGAAGTCATGGGCCTCAAGCTGTTAAGCACCAGAAAGTGATTTTTTTTTTTTTTTTTCAAATCTGAGGGCATCTGAAATTTCTACTGACAGAAAGAACTATCACCTTGTTGGACAAGACTTAATAAAACCAAGTTGTGGCATGTGCCCTTAATGCTGCTTCTCTGATTTCCATAATTTGAGACGAACCCAACAAATGCGTTTTTGTTTTATTGAACAAAGAAAGTGCGGCCGTGTAATTGGCTAATATGTGTTTTGCTAAATAACGGTGTAAATCCTTTGTAACTGCTTGGATTTATTTTACTTTAGTCAATGAAACTCTTTGGATTTACTCAAAGATTTTAGTTTAATATCATGCTAGCATCCACTTTCTTTAGCAACAGAAACCTATTGTGCACGCTAACAGCGACAGTGTTTCCTTTGCATGAAAGATTTGCTTCTATTTTGTGTCCCAGTTTTCCAACCCGCAATCTTGATCTCCACTTTCAAGATAGCTACCAGTCTGGGAAGGTTTAGGGATTTGATGCTGATTTACATAATGCAGTGGAACAGACAGCTAAGCATTTAGAGAGAATTTAAATGCTGCTGTTTTTTTGTGGGAAAACTCTTGCTGTGTAGCAACTTAGTGAATCTGACATAACCTCTCTTCAGAGACCTGTAAAATACAGTCTTCTAATTCAAAACAACCACGTGTACCTGGTCACCTTTCTGCAGTATATTCACACACCAAACTAATACTAACTTAATGAAAATGATCCCTAGGCAGCCAGATCATTAAAGGTGACCCATATAAACATAGTAATCTTCAGTCTAGGCAGCACAATGTTTTAAAACGGGGACTAATATTACATTTTCTGAATTCAAGGACTCGTGAAATCAGTTTTTGTAAGTAAACTAAATGGCATGTCATGAATCAGGGCATATAGATTAAAGCCTGTAGACGTTTCCTTTGGGAACATGCATGGGAAGTGATATGAAAGTCACTGATTTGCCTACTGGGATTTTCCCTGTGTTACCCCTGAGGGGCTGATTCAGATTCAAAGATTTATTGTCATATTTACAGTACAGTGTACAAGATACAATGAAATGCTTCTTCATAATAATAATGGTTATATCCGTGATTCATTAATACTCTTGAACTCACACACTCCTATGACATGAGCTAAAGGCATCACTTCATGACCTTATGTCAATCTCCTGTATCAATTATGTCTCATCTTCTAGTAAAAACCTGTTTCTTTGCGTTTTTATTTAGATGACAAAGCAATCCATGCTCCTATCTCCTTTTAACTCTCGTCTTTGTACTTTGGATCTCTCTCTCTCTCTCTCTCTCTCTCTCTCTCTCTCTCTCTCTCTCTCTCTCTCTCTCTCTCTCTCTCTCT
>JBBJLR010012222.1:0-13635 GCA_037577145.1 Brachypetersius gabonensis
ACACACACACACACACACACACACACACACACACACACACACACACACACACACACACACACACACACACATTTACTACTCAAACAGTGAACATTAGGGGAGTTTATTCAGTTTGATTATGATTCTTGATTAAAATCATGATGAAATTACAAATATTACCATGATTTGATTTGATCATTGACTTGATTTGATTATTTCAGTTTAACTTTTTTCAAAATATATTAATTCAGAATATTTTAAACAATAAACTAATCAAACTGGAGAATCTTTAAGCTGCCTAAATGTCTTGATGATAGGTGGTGTGCAAACCACAAAATTAGTTATTGTTGTTTTTCCCTGCATGCTGGTGCATGGTGATGTCATAAAAAATCAGAAGATGTTTAAGAGGCGGGGCTACAGTGCATTTTGATTTAAGATTACAGGAAAACAGGAATTTAAATATGACATAATAAACTGTCCTTAATACGAAATTAATAAAAGGGATAAATATGCAAAGACAGAATGTATTATGCTTATTATTGCTATTTTGAGCTTCTGTTTCATCTCAAATGCATTACATCATATAGTACAATCACAATGGTATAATTCTAGAAAATGCTCTCTCTGTAATGTTTCAGCCAGTCAGATGTTTCCACTGATAAAGGGGGATGTATTTCATTATTAGCATGCTTTAGTCTTTCAGACAGGTTTTGTAGCCTTGCTTTGAATGCATTTTTTTAACCCTTATTTTCACCCAGTAGGTGTTCCTGGAGTAAAAGGCAGACAAGACGGTTACAAGCTTGCACAGTTCCTGCTTAAATTATCCACTGAAATGTGAACATATGTATGAAACAACAAAGTACAATTTCAGTTAACAAAATAATTATGGTTCAAACTCAAGTATTTCTTTGGTAAACACTCTTGGATTTCATAGATAACCATAGAATATTCAGCTGTATGAACCACTTGCAGTTGTTTTGTACTGATGCTAATTTACCTATATTGGTCTTAAAGGCACAGTAACCGAAACAGATTGTTTAATTGTAAAAGATAAAGAAAGATTGGAAAATAGTCATTTAAAAATAAATTAGGACTGTTTTGGTACACAAAATCACACAAATACCATAAGTGGACTTCAAGAGAAAAATAAATTGAGGATAAATTTATAATAGGGTCCTTATATTATAATGAATCTACATTTTCTCCCTTAATAAAAATATGTTTGATATGTTTGGGTCTCTGTTGAGGTGACTGCATTAATTCTGTGGTGCTGAATGTCTTAAATTGTGGTCCAACTGGTACTGAACTGAAGCAGGTCTGTATCTGTTAAAAAAACAGCCTGAAATGAACCAGCACATCAGATATGACAGTGAGGGACTGAGAACACTGACTGTGTTCTTGATTGTCTGCATGCCAGTTCAGTCAATAAGAACTTCCTTAAGAAAACAGGACTTCCCACCCCAGAAAGCCTTGAAAAGTTTTCCGATGATGAAACATAATCATTTCATCATGCACTTCGAGGGAAGAGAATGAACACTGGTGTGTATGTTCACTATCTGAACAAAAGTATTGGGACATACCTGTTTTTCTGGTTCTTTGGCGTCCTTAATAATTTAAAGTACATTGTCTTTATTCATAAAGATTTTTTTATGAAAGGTTCTGTTACTGATGTTGTCAATCGTAGTTGACTGGATGAACAAAATCAGGGTGTAATAGATCTTAATCTTTATGATAAGTGGACCAATAGAAATGGTCTGGAATGGTACAGTTACAAGAACATACATTTAAAAAAAAAAGAAAATATATGGTGAGTGTGAGTGTGTGTGTGTGTGTGTGTGTGTGTGTGTGTGTGTGTGTGTGTGTTTGCTCACTCTCTCTGTGTGCTAAACTCAGGCATGGCTCCAAGCAAGTTCAGCTGTTCTTCCAAAGCTACAATCCGCAGACCTATGTAACCAGACGACAGGAGCAGGAGCAACGCTCTGCGCGCACACACACACACATACACACACACACACACACACACACAAACACACACAACAAAACATGATTATAATTAAACCTGTAGTCACACTGCATGGCCCGACAGATCCACAAAATACGAATACCGCTGGTCAAATTTTACATTTGTAAGTAAAAATAAGTTCCTATTCTCTCCAGGAAACAGACTGAAATATTCATAAAATACATCAAACATAGCATGAGACCTGATCATAAAGTGTAAATCTGCCATGACTTTTGCACACAGTTGCAATACAGATTAGGATAAAAGACACTTGAGTAGTACTTTATTATACATGAGAAGTCTTGGGATGCCTGACGATCACACCAACAGCGACTTTAAAGACGTTGCATTCAAATCCATAGACTTTAATATGGATTTCGTCCCCATTTGAAACAATAACAGCTTCCACTCTTCTTGGAAGGCTTTCCACAAGATTTTGGAGTTTCTGAGCGAATTTGTGTCCATTCCTTCTGTAGCATTTATGATGTCCGGGACTGATGTTGGACGAGAAGGCCTGGATCATAATCTCCGTTCCAGTTCATCCCAAAGGTGTTGGTTGGGGTTGAGGTCAGGACTCTGTGTAGCTCCACGTCTTTATGGAGGCACAGTCATGCTGGAATAGAAAAAGGCCTTTACTGGAAGTAAGAGGCCTAACCTAAATCCGGAAAAACAAGTGTGTCCCAATACTTTTGTCCAGATAGTATACATACACCTAAATTCATAATCTTCCCTCGAAGAGCATGATGAAATGTGATCATGTTTCCTCATCGGAAAACCTTATCAAGGCTTTCTGGGGTGGGTTAGTCCTGTTTTCTTAAGGAAGTTCTTATTGACTGAACTGGCATGCAGACAATCAAGAACACAGTCAGTGTTCACAGTCACTGTCATATCTGATGTGCTGGTTCATTTGCTTCAGTTCAGTACCAGTTGGACCACAATTTAAGACCTTCAGCACCACAGAATTAATGCAGTCACCTCAACAGAGACCCAAACAAATCAGAGAAATGTAACAGAGATCCAAACAAATCAGAGAATTTTAAAGGACTATATTATATATTTTTTAGTATATTATATACTCAATTTAGTTTTCTTCTGAAGTCCACTTATGGTATTTGTGTGATATTTTCCAACCTTTCTTTATCCTTTATAATGAAACATGATTTTTATGGTTACTGTGCCTTTAATACCAATATATGTTAATGAGCTCTATTCTGATTGGCAGCCTAGTATCTTATTGAAAAATCAGTCAGGGTTGAAACACTCCTTATAACTTCAGTGTGAGTGAACGGGGTTAAACTGCTGTTGGCTGAATCAGCATATGGATATGTATATATTTATAGTCTGTCGACGTGGCAGGGAAGGTAATGATGCATTTTAAAACTTCAATATTGTATACATATTATAGAAAACGTTTTTATTAAAAAAAAAGAAAAAGAAATAATATGGACGGTGGAAAAAGTAATGTTCAGTCAGTAATGCTAATGTTAATTAAGAAAAAAAGCCAATTGTCTGCGATAGGAATTATGCATCAGGATAATAGGTTTATAGCTACTTGCTTCCATTCACTCTCAGGTACATTAGCATGCATGGTTAAATACTCCTTTAGGCTATTAAATGCTTTCAGATACCCTGTACATACAGGCCTAGTGCGTTGTAGAATGCCCTTGAATAATTCATTTTTGTCAGTTGCGTTTCTTGTTTAGATGCATTAAACTTCAGGAGTCGACATGCCCAAAAATAACAAACGCTTACCAAGATATATGGACAAAAGTATTGGGACACAACTGTTTTTCAGGGTTTGGGCCCCTTACTTCCAGTGAAGGACAATCTTAATGCTCCAGCAGACCAAGGCATTCTGAAGAGCCCCGTGCTTCCAACTTTGTGGACACAGTTTGGGGAAGAATCTATTTTATTCCAGCATGACTGTGTCCCAGAGCACAAAGCGAGCTCCATAAAGACCTGCTGGAGGAGTTCAGTGTGGAAGAACATGACTGACCCACACAGTCAATTCAACATTAGTGTCTGACCTCATGAATGCTCGACAGACACATTCCCACAGAAACACCACAAAATGTAATATATATTAAATTTAATATAAAAACCGCATTGTTGTGTTTTGGAATTTTTTTTTTTTTTTTTTATAGTGTAAACCCTAAATATGCCCCCAGAACACTTGAATTTCATTTTAAACTCAGTTTAATGCATTACCCTTAAAGAAAAGGTAACAGTAAACCTGTATTCGCCTCTTTTAATTTAAATTCCCCGCCAAGATATGCAGTTCAAAAGTACAGGGACACTTCAGCGAGGTGAACGGTTTTCGGATAATAATACCTGATCTACTTGGGCTAAAAATACAAATGAGGGCTCGTTGGAAAGGTCTCCTGGAGATCTACTGAACTGTGGAGTTTCTGCGTTATTGTGGGGATTTCTGCGTAAAACTATGAGTTCAGTTTTCAAAAAAGTCAGCGTGTGACTGAAGCCGCAACTCCAAATCTGCGTAAAACTGGAGAGAGAGAGAGACACAGAAAGTGTGTCACAGCTTCTCTGTGTAGTTGCAAAACAGCCCAATGAAATTTATCATCCATTAATGTTTGCGTTTGCTTGACCAAGTATGCTTTCAAGTTGGAAATATTAAAAATATTAAACGTGTGGCAAAGATTGCAGAAGAGCACTGCACTGCTAAGGAATTTGGACAAATCTCTGCAGAGTTTCCTTCCCTGATACAGTTTTAATTACTTCTCTGGGACATCAGACACTCAGACAAATGCTTTCATTTCCTTTCATTCTCAAATTCTTTTCTCCAGTCTTCTTTAGTTTATGAGTCTGTGCACAGTACAGGGGGATGAATGGAGGGGAAAGGAAGCAGAACTGACAGAATTCAGCAGAACTCCACTTGCTTTTTTTATTCCATTTTCTGGAAACTAATTTGAGGAGATCTGAAGAAAAAAAACTTTTCCTAAAAGGACCCATATCCAACGTGTTCCCTGAGGTACACTTGTGATCACATGACATGAATTATTGTCTTTAATTCTCAATAGAGTTATATTCTCTGAAGATTGTTGATTACTTACAGTATGAGGTAGACGGCGAAGAGTTTATTGATGTGCGTTGTCCTGGTCATGGAAAGGGATCTGATCTTCTCTGTTACCATGGTGACCCAGGAGCCAGCTTAACACAGAACATGTGGTAAGAATGTGTCATGTGCCTATCAACCAGGATAAATAAATTGCATTTGTGTGTGTGTGTGTGTGTGTGTGTGTAAGTGATTGTGTGTGTGCTTGTTTTTGCTTGCTTTCAGGACATCCTTTTATTAAAAACACAGATAGGCCACAAGTTTTTGAAGGCTCAGAAAATTCTAGTAAAATTTTAGCTCAGAATGATGTCATCACTGTCGAAGCAAAACCTTGTATCTAAATTTTTTGTCATTTTTTAGATCATTTGAAGGAACCAAACGTTAAACATGGAGTGAATCGACCAACAGTATGTTTTTATTGCAAATGATGTTGGAGTGATGGATAAAAAAATCTATTAGTGTGTGTATGTAAGGGTGGGTGTGAGTGTGTGTGGGTGGTGTGTGTGGACAGGTTGTGTTGGGTGGGCTGTGTACACTCACCCACTGTGTCCTCTGCAGAGTGGCTTTCTTTGCTGGTGCTGCTGCGTGGTGTGGAGCTGTTTTTTACTTGGCCTACGAAAGTGGTCACAATAGGAAATCATTATATCTTCAATAGCGCAATCACACACACGCCAGCACTAATTATTACACTCAGACCAGAGTCTCGAGACCAGGTTTCTAGGTTGGTCTTTCTCCCGTTCCTGTTTAGCTCTATTCCTTCGCTGCACAGTTATTCATCCTGCTGACGCCAGTGCACAGTATTCAGCTCATTACGCCTTTTCTAAGTATCTGAATCACCAGCGTCAGAGCGAGATTTTAAAATGTCATCCCTGCATTCCTGTTCAGAATTGACCTGGATGTTCTTCTGATAATAGAAATATGTTGTTTATCTGCTTTCACAGTACGTAGTTATTTATCAGAAAATCAATAGTAACCAAAGCAGAATCATCTTGTCTATGGAAATGTAGATCAATGCAGGAAAAGTTTTGTGCTAAAGTAACATCCAACTGTTAAGTGTCATTGTGTTAGTTCAGACCACACAGTGAAAACTGCAAACCCGTGTTATAGTGCCTGGTTTAGATTCGCAGCCCAATGTGGACCACCATTGGGCCGCAAATCTAAAATCGAGACAGGCCATTGGTCCACAGTTGGTTATTTAATATCATCTAATGTGACAAGTGGACGTTGTCAACATTAAGTGGGCCTTAATGTTAAAAGGGTTGAGAACCATTGTTATAATGTTTGTTTTCAAACTGCTGGTTTGAGGCTTCTTTGCTTTACTTTTTCTTTGCTTTGGAAAATGTTTACAAGAAGACTAGACAAGCTCAGCCTTACTGGACTGCCATCAGCTGGCCTGATGTCCGCATCACATGACTGTATATAATAATAATAATAATAATAATAATAATAATAATAATAATAATAATAATAATAATAATAATAATAATAATAATAATGGTACTACTACTACTAAATAATAATATGTATTTATATTTATTTATAATAATAATAAATAATAATAATATAACGCCTTTCAAGGAAACCAAGGTAACTTTATGTGAAGTAAAGGGAGATGCTGACCATTTGGGATGCCAGAAATTTTGTTCTGTTCTGGAAGAGATATTCTGCCGTGGTCCACACTGTCATCTTGACTGGAGTGACTGGAAATCTGTAAGCAGAGGACACAATTAAGCCATTCCATCTGTACTGAGAAATAACTTTGGTAAGATTTGCATGGTTAGACTAGCAATGATCAAATAGCAGAGTCTAAAGAAATTGAGGGATTTTCAAACATCAATGACTGCTGAAGATTAAAGATTACAGATCTGGTAACACACACACACACACACACACTCACACACTCACACATATATGTACAAACACATATACATTACAAAAAGTTATATACATATATAAGAGTACACTGCACACATTATTCTGATGGTTGCTGTAAAGAGCTTGAATTTTCAAAAGAAAATTAGTGATATTGTATATGTTCCAGTCAAAAAAAACGAGCACAGTACGATGAAGGAAATATCAAATTTCATAAGGTGATACGCTAAGAGGAAAACACCTCTCCTCTTCTGGTGGAGGAACTGGAGAGCATAAGAAATAGCTAGATGTTCTGCTGGCATCGTTCTGAATTTTGGCTCACTGTTCAGCAGGATACTGTGAAAGAAATTCCAGCTGGATTCTTACTGTGTCAGCTTCCAGTTCGTGGCCGTTTTCTGGAGAAAACATTAGAGGGCTGCCGTTGGCGCTTGTAGACTGAAAGAAGAACAGGAAAGAAAATGTTTTCGTAACTTGCACCCAACCTAATTTCCATTTACAAATACCACTCCTGACCTCATTTACATCCTCACACTTCCCCTCAACAATCTGTGTGTGTTTCTGCTTCTACTTTTCTTCTGTTTTTCAAGGATTTCATTCAGGTAATTGTATTAAACCCATAATAGCACAAATCTAATTCCTTAAGTTTCTGATTTCAACCAGAAGCGTCAGCTGATGCAAGACACTGATATATTAAATTATGGAAGATATCAGTCATCCAATATTTAACTAGAGACTTATTTTCTAATAATATTTAGTCCATTGCTCATTATGATACTGATAAAAAAGAGAACAGTCCAATATCTTTTCATACATTGTAGTAGTTTCACTGTAGAATTCTCATCATAACCCAAAGTGATGAAACACACTGAAACATCACCAACCTTTAGATGTGGACATATTGAACCTATGAGCTGAAAACACGCGTCTCGATTCAGTAACGACACAAACAGGTACTGTAATACAGAGAAGCCATTGTAAGAATTTGTATTTGAAAACAGAGAACATTGTTGCTATATTGTTAATATATATAAAAATAAAAGACAAACTGGATTCACAATTATTAATCAGAATCATGTTTCACAATGACACAGGTCAATATCATCAGAAAGCACAACACACTTTTCTAAACCAATTTTTCATCCTTATTTCAGATCTGCTTTCAGTTTTGTTGTTTTTCGCCAAAACGCTAAGCATATGATTATTATATGCTAATTATACCAACTATCGTACAATATAGAACTAGCTTCATCACAAAAACTGTATGTGTGGAAAAACCCAAACGCAGCTTTGAAATCAGCATGAAAAACAAAACCCACATAAACTTATCTGTGATGATTTTGACCTGTTGGCCTGTTATTAATCAGAATTATACTTCAGAATTCACTAGCAGTTTTAGTCTTAATCTCCCTAAAGAATTATAAACAATCTTTAAACAGCCCATATCATTTCCTCACTTTTTGAAATAAACAAATTTCGATATTGCAGCCAAAAAAAAAAAACAGTATTCAAGTTCTAATTTCATGTTTTTGTGACAAACCAACTTTTTAAAATTACAGACAAGGAAAAAAAAAATGCACATATTTAGCCTACACCTTGTCCATTTACACTATATGGACAAAAGTATTGGGACACACCTGTTTCTCAGGGTTTGGGCTACTTCCAGTGAAGGATAATCTTAATGCTTCATGATACCAAGACATTTTGCACAACGCCATGCTTCCAACATTTGTGAACACAGTTTGGGGAAGAACCTTTTCTATTCCAGCATGACTGTGTCCCAGTGCACAAAGCGAGCTCCATAAAGACCTGCTGGAGGAGTTCAGTGTGGAAGAACTTGACTGGCCACACAGAGCCCTGACCTCAACCCCATCCAGCACATTTGGGATGAACTGGAATGGAGATTGTGATCCAGACCTTTTCGTACAACATCAGTATCTGACTTCATAAAAGCTCTACAGAATGAATTCCCACAGAAACTCCAAAATCTTGTGGAAAGCCTTCCAAGAAGAGTGGAAGCTGTTATAGCAGCAAATGGGGACCAATCCATATTAAAGTCTCTATATTTGAATGCAGTCTCTGGTGTAATGGTCAGATGTCCCAATCCTTTTGTCCATATAGTGTATATCAGTCTTTAAGACAAAGTTACTAAAACAGCCTGTTTAATTCTAAGCAATAATGCGAGGTTGGTAATGGGCATGTAAAATGGGTTTCTGGTGCATAAACCCACAAAAATGTCAAAACGAAACCTTGTGGAATAGAAATATGAAACATTATTTAGCCATTGAAAAAGGCATTACAGAAGGAAAAATGGTACCTTCTCTCCACAGTTCGTCATTATGGAGATTGCATTGGGTACAACCCGTGCTGTGTTCTTTTTCTTTATAGCCAGGATCATGGGAGCATGAATCACAACCTGGGACAAAAAATGCATTTAGGGGCGGATGAATGGATACGGCAAGCCAAAGCTTTCACTGACTGTTTTAAGGCCTTAATCAAATTCGGATGCTCAAACTGAATCATAGTAACACTGGCTCTTTACATACTACACCATTAGCAACTGTAGCAGTGCTGAAGTCAGCTATAAAGAGCCAATATCATGAAAAAGTACCTTGCATTTTTTAAATAAAAGAGTTTAATGAAGTATGTAAACAATGTTAAGGATATGGAAACCAAGCAAGAGCAACAGAATTCACTATTTTTGTGACTCATTTCAACCGATTTACATCTATCACCTACTTATCCTACAGCGGTTTAGCTCCCCATTTATGCTGATGTTATAAGGAGTGTTTCAGACCGATCTGCATAAAACACTGAGCCAATCAGATCAGAGGTAGTTTACATTAATCAGTCTTAAAGGCACAGTAACAAATTAGCTAGTTTGATCCTGAAAGATAAAGTGAAGTTAGAAAAAAGCCACTGTATGTACTTTTTTGGTACATAAAACCACAGAGATATCATAAGTACTGTAGATCTCAGGGACAAAAATAAAGTGTAAATATGGGCCCTTTAAACAACTTGTCAGCATTTTCCCTGTTGTATTTACACAGAAAGCCTCAGAGAACATCAGGAAGGTCAGTCTACTCTGTGAAAGTGGTAGAAATATAGAAAACATAAACTCAATATTTATCCAGGTGAAAACGAATAAACCACACAAAGTTTGGGCACGGTTCTGTAGATGTTAAGCTTAACACCAGTCTACACAAAAACAAACCTATTATGACCTTTACATATATACTAAATAAATATTTTAAAATGAATACGTAACCTAGCAACAAGGGATCTTAAATTTCTTCACAGTCAATTTAGAAAACATTTTTTTCTTAGCTTATTGGTCTTTTAGTTAATAACAAGCAAAAATGCAACAATGACATGTGAGTACACTCTATATTAGTACAGGATGTGCTAGCAGGCTGCAAAGAACATAATAGGGAAAAAAATTATGGACGAACATGCAAATAGTTTCTCTTATTTGTTTAAAAATTCAGATATTATGATAACATATAGTCAAATGCCTTCTTTAATTCCAAGTTCAGCCATAAATGGCAAAAATTACATAAATTTAAACAGCCATGTACTTGGCTGGCTCACTATATGTATCAGAAAATGTATCACAGATCTCCTGAAATGACTGGAACAAATTGGACGATTGGCGATTGTGTGTTAGAAGTGATACATCAGTTAGGTGGTTCTGGTCACCAGGTGGTAGTAGCCTAGTGGGTAAAGCTCTTGCCTGTGAACTGTATGACCACAAAGTTGCAGGTTCAAACCCCCCCACTTTCTATCATTGTGTCCTTGAGCAAGACACTTAACCCTCAGTATCTCCAGTGGGACTGTCCCTAATGAATATAAGTCGCTCTGGATAAGGGCATCTGACAAATGCCCCTTCATCATAGCTTCAAATAGGTTTGTTATGCACTGGGATGGTCCTACCTTGGTCTCCTTCAGGAGAACTGAAGAATGAAAACACACATGGTGGTCTGACACGTACATCTTGCCATGGTAGAGCACTTCCTTTTGGATGGCACATGTAAACCCTGGGGTAGAAAAAAAACCCACACACTATTAACTCCACGGCACTCTCCATTCCAGCGCTGGAGTTCCTGCACTTACACACCTCGGCAATTAACAAATTGAATCAGGTGTGTAAGAGCAGAAAAGACAGCCTCAGGAACACCATTCAGAACCATTCAGAGTATCTTGGGGATGCTTGGGCTGCACACCTGACATTTAAGCCCCAGAACTGAGAGTGTGAAATCAGAACTCAGTAAACTCTGATTTCAGTAAAACAGCCTAGAACCGGTGTTTAATCTCCTACATACTTGCTGTTTGCTGCTTTTTCTCTCGGCGCGCAGCTGCTCGGCCGCTCTCCAGACCCCCTCTCTTTCTGTGACTTTTCTGAAAGTTCTATCCTGAAAGTTCTCACGGATTCAAAGATCTTGTGTTTTTGGTTTGTTTCTAAGACCTAAAATAATAGAAATGTGTCTGCTCAGCATGATGTCTGACACCTTGAGCATCAACACAAACCGGGGGAACTTCTGTAGAAGGGGTTGTTTTGTCATATGAGAACAATTTACCATATGTTTCTTATTTTCTAGTAATTCAAAATGCTTGACCCCAGAAAAGAAGGCCTGAGGCGCTGAGCTGAAAGAAACTCACCACGTGCTAAATCCTCCACGCCTGAAATTTCTGGGAAATGTTTGTGGAATGTTTTGCTGTGGTTCTTGAAGCTCTGTGTGAACAGAAAGTGAAAGTTACTGCATGTAGAGATGTCTTTACAAGAAGTGTCAAACAGGAGGAACCAAAATGCATTCTGCTAGCACAGGTTTTTAAATACATACATAATTCTGCTGAAAATGAAAATGTAATACAAATAACGTTAATATTATGTTACGTTAATACTATAGACACGAAAGGGTGGTTAAGGGGTATGTTTTTGCATGTAGTAGAGATCAGTAATTTATAAGTAATTCTGATATAAATAGTGAAATTTCACATGATAAGACTATTGCACATAGCAATAAGATATTGTAATAATGTTTTAGCACCAAATAAGAAAATTGTACGATATTGCATATAAGAAGATGATAAGGCAGTTAATGATAATGGTTTAAACCCAATAAGGAAATTGCATAACAAGTAGCATCAGAATTCCATTATGGAGTCTGATGGGTGGGTGGGTGAGATAGGGGGAGGAGTTATAGAGTCTGATGGATGGGTATGTTACAGGGGGAGGAGTTATAGTAGAGGCTAATGGGTGGGTGGGTGACGGGGGAGGGGTAACAGAATATGATGGCGGTGGTAAGGAAGTATTTTCTTTAGTGTTCACTGGAGCACTTTATGCTGGTGAGTCTGTGGCTAAAAGCACTTCTGAGTTCAGCTACAATACTGTAGAGTGGATGATCAGAAATATTCATAATGGACTGAAGTCTTGACAATTTTCTCCTTTTAGCCACATTGGTGCTGGTTTCTAACTGTTACTTAAATGATCAGTTAGACTGGTTTAACGTGAGGTGGCAAGATTTTATTAAATTTTTATTATTTATTAAAGAGCGTAGAGCATAATGCTTTAAATTCACTTCATGAAACCAACCCAGCAATCAACACTTTTCAACATATTCAACAATATTTTGTCATCTTAGGTAACTGAAATACATCACTTTTAATTAAATGGTTTATCAACTACATTATAAGGATGAAATAAAGTAAGAAAGAGAAACTCACGTTCCGAAGGATTTGCCCATCTAGGCGATCAGTCCCTTCCTCCTCTATGGTGGTAGTTCTGTTGGTCAGATATTGAGACTTATAAAGGAAATTCTGTACATAGTGTACTGGTAATGGCTGATATTAGTCAGCTTTGGAGCAGCATATCTAGCGTTTCTAAACATCCCGATGACTTGTGGTGTGTCAGACAGGGGATAATGCTAGACTATTCACACTAAACTAGACAACTGGAATTATCAGAGTGAGAGAGTGAAGGAATGGAGCACCAAGTTTCTTTGGTTTGATAGTGTAAACTGTATGAACAGGGAAGTGATATGTTTTTTTCATACTTCATAATACGTATAAAAGACAAGGCAAGTTCAGTCTTCCTTAGAACAGGCCTGTTAACGTCAGTGTACACTAATGTGATGGAAGTTTATTCCAGGTAATTGTGGATCTTTTGAACGTATTAATTTATCAATAAATGCTTACACAATGTAAAAGAAAACTGTACTTGAAAATAAATACAAATGGAAAAATTCCTCAGGTCTTGGAGGCTCTTTTATAGTCTCGTTCCTTAAATGAAACTTTCATCCACTGTTTTGGCAATCCATGTTTGGAATCTTGACAAAAGTAGGTGCTAAAGCTAGCAGCAAGTCATGGGAAAGGAAACATAGTTAATGTGCCTAATGCTAACTGCTATTGACTACAATTCATTAGCATTTCAGATTACCCTACTCTTTAATGTAGTGGATGTAGTGCAGGGCTCGAAATTGCGACCATTTTGGTTGCATATGCTCCCGAAATTTCATCTATTTTCACCTTAAAATATATTTGGGAGTGTCGGTGCGAGTGCATGTAATTGTTGTCGTGCGACATTTTTTTTAGTTCTCTAAAAAATGTTAACGGTATGTGTGTGTTCTGTGTGTATGTGTGTGTTCTGTGTGTATATGTGTGTTCTGTGTGTATGTGTGTGTTCTGTGTGTATGTGTGTGTTCTGTGTGTATAT
>JBBJLR010012241.1:0-13634 GCA_037577145.1 Brachypetersius gabonensis
ACACACACACACACACACACACACACACACACACACACACACACACACACACACACACACACAGAGAGAGAGAGCAGGTTTGGTGAGTGCTGGAAATGTACAGAAATGTTTGAATGGTATAGAATGTATGTACTTTTCGTGCTTATTTTTAAACAGAGATGTGAGTTGGAGTGGGGGTGGGGGATCACCCTGCCCACCCAGAGAGAGAAAGAACAGTTATACGGAGGGTTGGAGGAGATGGCGGACCATCCTCCCCACCCAGAGAGAAAGGAGTGTTATACTGTGTGATGGAGTGTATGTCTGTGTGAGTGTGTGTGTTTGTGTGTGTGTGTGTGTGAAGGATATTTCCACTCCACGATGCTGATGCAGGCTTTGCGGAAGGGATTCTTCAGTGTAAGGAAGAGTAGGGAGCGGGCTGGCCGGGGGTTTCCTCCAGTCGCCTGTAGCTTTTTCAGCTTCTCCCTCTGCTTCCGCTTCAGAGTCTCCTCATCCATGATGAAGGAGCTCATCTGAACTTCAGCTCCACCCTCCATCTCACCTACAACACACACATATTATGATACACACATCTCACCTACAAGACACACACTCACACACACACACACTATTACACACACTATAACACAGATGTCACCTACAACTCACACACATTCACAATAATATGCATCACACCTACAACACACATATACACACACTGTAACACACACATACTGTAACATACATCTCACCTACAACACACACACACACACACTATAACACAGATATCACCTACAATGCACACACACACTGTAACACATATCTCACCTACAACACACACACAATTTATCAAACAGCACACCTGCAACACACAGACACACACTGTAACACATATCTCACCTACAACACACACACTAACACAACCGCTATAACACAGATCTCACCTATAACACACACTCTATAGCACACACTAAAACACCTGTTATACCCAATATTATGTTATACCCAATACACCCAATGTTACACACTTGCTATAACACACACTATAATAGTTTGTTATCTAATTATATCACACTATTACCTCAACACTACAACCCCATTATAACACACTATAACCTCATATAACACTTCATAACCCCATGATATCACACCTCATTATAACACTCTACAACCCCAATATGACACTATGACCTCATTCTAACACTCTATAACCTCCTTATAACACACTCTGACATCATTATAACACTTAATAACTTCATTAATCACTCTATAACCCTATTATGACAGCCCATAACATAATTATATCAGACTATAACCTCATTACAACTCCATTATAACACTTTATAACATCACATTATAACTTCATTATAACACTTTTTAAGCTCATTATAACATGCTATAACCTTATTATTAGTAATACTCACTAATCTGGTGCTTGGGAACAGTTCTTCCACTCTGTCAAGCCCTTTCCTCTCTCTCACTTCCCCAACTCTCCAGATCAATCTGACTCTATCTCTCTGTTGGTCAGTAGACAGCTGTCTTTCTGAGAGAACAAATATAGACAATGCATGTCAGTCTGTATTGGGGGAGGGGCAATGTGTAGAGTTGGTCAGGACTGAAGTATGTGTGTGTCTGAGTTAAGGTCAGCTGCGCAGCCAAACTAATCCTCACCCCCCGCTTCAGTGTTAAAAGGGATTCTTCAGTAAAAAACAAATTCCCCAATTGCCCCGGCCCATTTCATAAGTAATCGATCAGCCAAGACATGAGTGATCTTTAGAATGGACCTGCAGCAGTCTTTAAGGTGTGTGGTACTGCTTTCCATTAAACCATAACATCACATCACTGTGCCACCTGACACCGGTGTGACCTAGAACGTACAACACTGTACATTCTAACACTTTTTACTGCTGATCAACGCTGCAGGCTAATTGAGTTTCAGGATTACAATCAATACGTCTTTACACTCAGAGTTTTATATTTATACTTTTACTAATCTGATGGTCCATCAGTAGCTAAATCACACTCAACTCTGTGTCTCAACAGCTGACACAACACCTGACAGATGGAGCGCCATGCAGGACACTCAAGAGCACAACACACACAACTAAGAAACACACACTGTTCGATGCTGTAAAATGTTTTACATTTTACACAACTAGTGAACCACCAGACACATGTCAAAGCAGCACCGGAAAATGAACCTGGAGAGCAGCTCTTTTGGTTACATGCCTTTATAAACCGTCTTTATCTAGTATGTATCTTATACCTTATTAATTCACCAAAAATGAGTCACAGCAGCATTATGGTGAACATTTTCTGACTCACTGGCGGATGTGTTTCGAAAATGAACATCTTTATTTTGAAAACAGTTCCATTCACAGCATTAATGAGACATCAGGCTCTGTAGTCAGGTGGTGCAACCAGAGTAAAAACAAGAGCAATTCTCAACACAAAGAACCAGATTGTTGAATTTTAGTGAAAAGAGCAAATAAGAAAAAACTCACAGGGTCAAGTAGAACAATTAAAACTCCTGCACTGAATGTTTAATATTACAGAAAGAAAGCTGAGAAAGTACATT
The DNA here is from genome assembly GCA_037577145.1 of Brachypetersius gabonensis. Taxonomy (NCBI): domain Eukaryota; kingdom Metazoa; phylum Chordata; class Actinopteri; order Characiformes; family Alestidae; genus Brachypetersius; species Brachypetersius gabonensis. The sequence continues at coordinate 2,555 of JBBJLR010012241.1, forward strand.
GTTGCCTAATGTCGATTCAGGGTTCAAAGAGATGACATCACACAACCAACATTTACAGACTTTTATTAATTTATTACAGAAATATTATCAACATCTTGGTACAGTTAGCAAGCTGGCTAACCTGCTAACCAAAAACTCAAAACGGGTCAGATACCTGGGAGGGAGTAAAATAAATAAATAATTATAATAACAATAATAATAATAATAATAATAATAATAATACAGTGCCTGGACTGACCAAACATTAGAAAATGTGATTTGGGCTCTTCAGTCTACTCAGAAGACACATCATTAATCCTGATGAAGGTCAGCTGGATCTTATTCTAAAACTTGAAAATCTAATATTATTAAGTAATATTAAAAAAAATTAAAAATCTTTTTTATTTTAGACTGAAGCATGAAAGTGGTAATGTAAAGCTGCAGTTTCACACAACACTGTGCAAAGGTCTAGTACTTTTTTAGTATTTTGCTTTGAATTATCTTTCTAGCAATGACCTTTTTGCCTGTTGAACTATCCTATTTTAGGCATGTTTGGTTGATCAAATGAAAGAAATGGAAACAAATGTTTTACTACGACAGGCTGCAAAAATCCAAGGTGGTTAGATAAAGGTGTTCCAACCACTCAGCATTCAGCACCACCAGTATACTGATCACTGCCCTGACCATCTGGAATCATATGCACCTGTTTTTCACTGGTTCAGGCCTTAAGTTAGATGTGCTTTGTTCTGCTTGAATGATTCATGTATAGGTCACTGTTTGGCTTAACAAACAAAAGAACATTCTTCTGAAACTGGTCAGGTTCAGAGTCCTTGACTCATGGCGAGGTCCTCTTAAAGCCAAATTAAAAATAAAACCCCAAAGAGCTCAGAGCACCAGCATTTCCTACTCAGTCTACAGTTCTGCCCTCAATCCACACCTGACTCACCTGAACCACCTTCAGGAACTGAATACTTTACTCTGCATTTCTGGAATAGACTCTAAATATGGCCTATCTGGGAGGTGCTTGATTGAGGTAAGCGAACTAGCTCAGATGAATTACCTGGCCTTTGTAAATGATCTGGTTCAGGTACGATACCTGGATAGACGTTTTTTGGTTCAGGCTTCTTAAATGTCTATGGTGATTTACCTGGTTGAGATATGCTACCTTAGTTGTGTTACCCAGCTCAGGTGAATATCTCAGGTGAGCAACTTGGGGTTAAGGGTCTTGCTCAGGAACCCAGGTACTTGGCTCAGGTGTATTAGGGGTTGGGTTGGGATTTAAGGGGAGGTCTAGCTTCCATTGGCATCACTATGGAGCTCATGGGAGGAACTTGAGGGCAGAGCTTCTATGTCACTGCTTGCTGTGACCTCTGACCTGTCAAGATCCCGCCCCTCCCCTCGCTCCTCCACAAGTCTCTGCAGGTGTTTGATGTAGCGGATGGCCGCACGCAGCGTTTCCACTTTGCTCATACGTTTGTCGGCCGTGCCGCCGGGCAGGTGGTCCCGCAGTTTGGCGTAACCCTGGTTGACGCACTTTACTCGCTGGCGCTCGCGCTCGTTCCGCTTCTGGATGAAGGCGGGCTCGAAGGGACACTCGTACAGGGTCCCCAGGTAGGGAAGGTAGGGGCTATTATAGAGGCCTGCCTGAACCCGGCCCGGGTACAGCAGCAGCGGCAGTGAGCGCAAAGCGTGCAGGCGATTCTCTCCATGACCACCAGGGGGAGACACTGCACAGCGAAGACCGCCCTGGCCCAGGGGGCAGTACGGGTGGGAAAAGGTGGAGCTCATGATGGATCAGTCCATGTTCTCCTGAACCTTCGCTTCAGATCCCTGAGTGTGTTATCGAGTGTGAGGAACCAGCATCTTCATTCTTATCTTCACCTTCACTGGGACTTCATGGCTATAGAGATCAGTTTCTGTTGGAGCTGCTAAAGGAACACCTCCATGTCTTCTTCCACACACTGTGCTGGAGAAAAAAACCCCACAAACACACACACACACACACACACAGATTCACACACTGTTTAGGTGGCACACAAGCACTTTACAGAAACATCCAGAGGCTTTTTTGTGCATCTGATTCCCTCACACACCAACCAGAAGTTGCATGTCTGAAGGTATCAGAGAGTGTTACAAGGTTCACAGTGGATGTGAATGGAACCGGATGTCGGCCTCTAAAAGCTCCCTCACATTATTATTCTGTGAAATGTTATTCTGTGAGACGTTCTCCAACCATAGATTTGAGAAGATTTTGGTCCTGAAACTAAAAAGGTTGTCGTGAGACAAAAGAAAAGTGATTTAGTTTAGATTCTCCATTATTTTACCATCATCAACATTATTATAAACACTGGACTTGTGTTGGAGAAGGGGTTCCATTCACTTCTGTAAAGAAACCATAACCTCTAAAAATGTATGTATGGATAAATATTACAATAATACATTATTAAATAATAATGATTAAATTGTAAGGTGTAGTCTGGTGTGGGTTATCATCAGACAGGTTTGTTTGTTGAGGCTAAGTGTGATGGATGTGTCATTCAGGAAAAATGTTCATGTTGTTTTCAGCCAATAAAAGCTAGAGGCAAAAATCTCCAAATAATCTCTAAATGAGCTCTGATATCACCCTCTTAATCTCTGCATCTCTCATTCTCCACCTTCCTCTCTGTTTCCTTCCCTCTCATACTTGCTCTCACTCCAGTCTCTTTCTCTCTGTCTCTCTCTGTCACTGCCTCTCTCTCTGGAATTCCCCATTCTGACTCTCTGAAGTTCTTTAGTAGTTTTCTGGTGTTTGATGTTTGGGGTGTTTAGTGTCTGAAATATTAGAAGGTGTTGAGGATGTGGGGTGTTTTCCCTGTTTGGGCTCTTTCTCATTCCAGTTTATTTATGATACATTTTTTTCACTGTTTATTGACTTACTGTTAGCACATCTTGCTAATGTGTTAGCAAACCAACACATTCTGTAAGCTCTTTCTGTGTGGCTGTTATTAAAGAAAGCATGTTACAACAGTAACTAAAGTGGCTAAAAGTTACTTTGAAGTAGTTCTTAACAATACAGAAGAGATTTTTCCGTTGTTTTAAAGTTTACTGTTTGCCAGTTTTAGCTTCAGTGAAGTTTAATGACATTTGGAGAAAAGACCTAAAACAGGTTATTTTTGTCAAAAGCAGTTATGAGTGTGTTTTATTGTCCCTTGTGAAGAAAACTTACTTTATACACATACCCTAACATACTGTACCGTGAATAGTCTTGAGGCCCTTCATTTCGTCCTATTTCTTAGATTCCTATTTCTATTTCTGTCCTGAGGAACAGTTCTCCAGGCTTCTTGAGGGTCTTTCAGAGACTCTCATTTTCAGTCCAGTCCCTGAACCTGATCAGTTAAAGAGGAATATTTTTCTGTCTGTTAAGCCACACAATGACCTATGTATGAATCATTCAAGTAGAACAAAGCTCATCTAACTGAAGTCCTGAACCTGTGAAGAAACAAGTGCAGATGATTTCAGATGATCAGGTGGTGATCAGTATACTTGTGGTGCTGAATGCTGAGTGTTTGGAATTTTATTTAGACACCTTGTATTTTTAGACACGTTGTAGCCTGAGAACATTTGTTCTCTTTTTTTTTTCATTTAATCCACTAAACGTGATTAAAGTGAACTGTGAGACTGATGTATTTTCGAAAGGAATCCCTGACGCCTGCTGGGCTGTGTATGAGGTTCAGGGTTTGAGCAAGTGCAGTGAAGTGTAAGGGTGAGGTGTAGAATACCTTTCTGGTACAGTGTACCTGTGAGGTGTGTGTTGTGTTCCTGAATCCTCTTACTTACCTGCTCAGATACAGAAGAAGCTGCTGGAGTCCATAGAAGGTCCTGGAACATCACACCATAAACTCACCTGAGCAATCCACACACAAACACCCATCCACACACACAAAACTGAGCGATCCACACACACACACACACACACCTGGGTGATGTCAAACTGCTGCAGGTGAGCTGCTCTTCCTTTCTTTACTTCCCCAGAGTGCTCCGCCCAGACAGGGGCGTGTTTACTTCTGAGAAATGTGTGTGTGTGTGTGTGTGTGTGTGTGTGTGTGTGTGCTTATAGTAGTTGTGGATTTCAAAGAGGAGATGAAGCAGAGGAAGTGGAAGAGTGTTTTGGGTTTGGAGGGTAGAATTACAGCTCAGTGTTGAGAGGCTGAAGTGGAGCAGCTGCAAACACTCATTAAGATCAGCAGGATCTGCCTAGCACAGTCATGATACACACATCATCACTAACAATACCACACGATACCACACTATACTGCACACACACCATACCGTACCCACACCCTGTACAGCCCTGGTGCACATATCAGCATTATACAACAATACACCACACATACACCCCATACTGCTCCCAGCCTAGTTCTGAAATACCACACTATACCACACAAGATACTACACCACACCCAGCATAGCCCTGATACACATATCACCGCTACACTATACCACACAATACCACACCATACACTACACCACACCCAGCATAGCACTGATACACATCATCGCACACTATACCACACAATACCAAACCATACCACACAAGACACTACACCACACCCAGCATAGCACTGATACACATATCACCTCTACAGTATACTACACAATACCACATTGTAACACACACACTACACCACACCCAGGGCTGGACTGGGACAAAAAATCAGCCCAGGCTTTTTGAGCCGCGGTCCGGAGGTGGGTGTGGTACGCGATCCGGGCCGGGCCCCCTCTTGTTGTTGTTCTGAGGGTGGGTGCTGACGGGATTCTGCGTCAGCCCAAAATGACCCGGCCGGCCTAAAATTACCTGGCCGGCCCGGTATGCCTGATGTCCAGTCCAGCACTGACCACACCCAGCATTGCCTTGATACACATATCATCACTAAGCTATACCACACAATACCACACTATACCACACACACACACACACACTACACCACACCCAGCAGAACCCTGACACACTTATCATCACTACATCACAGCACTCACATTACATCACACTGCACCCTGCACATCCTTCATACAGATGTCATCACCGTACCACACAAACACACCATATGGAACACACACTACAATCCACACATACATTACTGCACACACACTATACCGCCCACTCATTACACCCGAATCCTGCAGAACCCTGATACAGACATCATCACCTAACTGCACCACACCGCGCACACACACACACACCATAACGCATAGTCACACCATACCTCACACGCACCACACCCCACTGCATCCTGCACATCCCTGATACAGCCACCATCACCTGCACACACTCCACACCGCACCATTATGTTAATCCCTGTTTTGCATTAACATTCCTGCATCTAACAGCTGCTTTTAGCTAAGATGTGTGAGTCTGGCGTGATAAACCTTTCTCAGAACACTGCTGTGGTGTGGCATACTCACCAGGGTCACCCCACGCTCTGTGTTATCCTCTACACTGCCCATAAATAGACCTGTACTACACCTGTACTGCTCTAATACACACCCATACTACACCTGTACTTTTCTAAAACCACACCCTCACTACACATGTACTGTTCTAATTCTACACCTAAACTACACTTGTACTGCTCCAATATTACACTCACACTACACCTATACTGTTCTAATTCTACACCTACACTACACTTGCACTGCTTCAATACTACACCCACACTTCACCTGTACTTTTCTAAAACCACACCCTCACTACACCTGTACTGTTTCAATACTACACCCACACTACACCTGTACTGTTGTAATTCTACACTCACACTACACCTGTACTGTTCTAATTCTACACCCACACTACACTTGTACTGCTGCAATACTACACCCACAGTATTGTGTACCTGTACTGTTCTAATTCTACACCCATACTACATGTGTATCAATCTAATACAGCAACCAGTGACACTTATCATCATTCTATACTAAAGTTGCTCAGTTTCAAACACACTCACACACACACATACACACACACACACACACACACACACACACACACACACACACACACACACACAGGTCCAACGAGGGTGCGGTGTGTGTGTGTGTGTGTGGTGGGCAGCAGAAAGCGACTCTTTGAAGGTGATAATGTGTGTTGTGGTAATTTTAATCAAAACTTCTCAGCTTAAAGAACAAAAGGGGGATTTAGATCAGTGGAGGCTCCACCCACCCCAAACTCTAATTTACCTTCAGATCCGCTCTAATGACAGTCCTCATCATTACACACTCACGCACACACACGCGCGCACACACAGCTTTATTCTCTCACCCCCACAAACACATTCACACACAACACCCCAGATCACTGCCTGCCTGTGTACACACACAGTGTGTGTGTGTGTGTGTGTGTCAATAACAGGCCAGTTGGAGGAAGGAGGGATTTTTACACTCTTGCACACGCCCTGTTTTGGAGGAACTCTTTTAATGCAGTCCCTCACACACACACTCACACAGGCACCCACACGTTTGTTAATATTGTTGTTTATTGTTGTTGTTGTTGTTGTCTGTCTGAAGTCGTAGACTAACAGAAAACCAAAACAGTGTTTTGTAGAACCATCATAATTATGATGTGATGTGAACTGTGATTTCCTTGCACACACACACATACGCACGCACACACACTTACTGTGACATTAGTATAAATTTACACTTTATTGGTAACAGCGAGTTATTTCACAGAAAGTACATTCACACCAATATGGAAACACTGTTTATCTATTTCATCACAGCAACAATAAAAGTTACATTCACAGACACACACACACACACACACACACACACTTCCACTCTTGTCCTGCAGTGCCGGTGGTGGGATCATATGGTGACTTCATCACACACACACACTCACGATTTTCTTAATGTTTTCCCAGAAATACCTCGTCAGCTAGAACATGCTGATGGATTCTATTTTCCAGTGTGTGTGTGCGTGTGTGTGTGTGTGTGCGTGTTTGGTAACCATTCCGGAGATGAACTCATCCAAAAGTTTGACTGACAAGGCGCAGACAGATAATCCTGCCCTGAGCTATGTATCAGGAAAACACACACACACACACAGACACTCGCACACACACGCTAATTTAAATGCAAACACATATACTAACATAAACACACAGGTGCTTAACCCTACCTTAATTTACCCCTGAAAATACACCAAACCCCTAAATATCAATTAAGTAGCTGTTTTAGATTAAAATTGAAGGATTAAAAGATTTAAGGCATGAGTGTGAAATCTTAAATTTAAGGCATTAACTCCGGAGGTTCTATTATTTATTAGCAAATTGAAAAAGTAAGTAGTTTCACCCCTTAATCAGCCTTAATCTAGGCATGTTTTTCCTTTAAGTTTCCAAATTAAGGTCATTTTGAGGGGTAAATTTAATGCGTTTGGTTTTATAGTGAGGTGAAGACACACTCAGGTAAATGCACACACTATGTCTGTGTATGTGTATATGTTTGTGTGTGCATGTGTGTATATTTGTCTGTGTGTGTGTATATGTTGGAGTGTGTGTGTGTGTGGGTGCTATTTCATGTTTGTACATGCGTGTGAGTGTGTATGTGATTGTGTATTACAGGTGCTGGTCTTGATGCAGGAGATCAGCGCTGCAGGCAGGGGGCACAGTGGCACTGGAGGTACAGGCAGGATGTGGGGGTGTGAAGGGTGAGAGAGGAAAACAACAAGAAAAACAGAAAGAAAGAGCGAGAGAGAGAGAGAGAGAGAGAGAGAGAGAGAGAGAGAGAGAAAGAAAAGAACAGCCAAAAACTAAAGAGGGAGAGAGAAAAAGAAAAGAGAACAAGAAAACGAGTGTGAGGCACAGAAGTGAGAAATACAAGAAAGAGAGAGAGCGAGAGAAAGAGTAAGAGAAGGAGAAGTGCAGGATGGAGGTGAAAGCAGAGCTGCTGAAAAGTATCTGGTACGCCTTCACCTCTCTGGACACAGAGGACAGCGGTAGAGTCTCCAAATCACAACTAAAGGTGAGAGAGAGAGAAAAACAGAGACTGAGAGAGACACAGAGAGAGAGACACAGAGAGACTGTGCTGTTTTAAATTATGGGGAGCATATTGTCCCCCTTCTTGTTGCAGTAACGGCTTCTGGGAAGATGCTGGAACATTGCTGTAAGGAATTAATTGTATTAGAGTATTAGTCATCTGAGAATCATCTGAGAATCACGTGCCCCTGTATGTATGTATGTATGTACGTGTGTGTGTATATGAGAGAGAGAGAAAGAGAGAGAGAGAGAGAGAGAGAGAGAGAGAGAGTTAGTTCTTGGGCAGTAGCTAATCTCTCTCACACGCTCTGGCTTTAGAGAATTGAGGTCCACACAGTACACACACACACACGCACGCACGCGCACACACACACATACACACACACACACACACACACACACACACACAGTTAAGGTGTTTAGAGTTATTTTATTATTTGTTAATCAGTTATTTGTAGTTTGTTAATTATTGTTTATATGAGTGTTGCTGTCATCCGCTGCTGTTGAGATGTTTGTTCATTGCTTGTTGGTGTTTATTACTTTAATGTTTACTGTTTGTGTGTTAGGTGTTGTCCCATAACCCGTACAGTGTCTAGTTGTTTACTGTTTGTTGTTTTTGGGTTGTCCCGTAACCTGTACATTGTCGGTTTGCTTATCATTTAGGTACTGTCCCGTAATTTGTACAGTGTGTGGTTGTTAATTAATTAATTTATTTTTTGTTTGCTGTTTGTTGTTAACGTGTAGTCCCTTAATCTGTACAGAGTACAGATGTTTATTTATTTATTGTTTACTGTTTGTTGTTTGGGTACTATCCCTTAAACTGTAAAGTGTATGGTTGTTTATTTATTTATTGTTTGTTATGTAGGTATTGTCCCATAACCTGTACAGTGTTCTGCGGATCCCTCACGATCAAGCGGCTCTGGAGCAACACTTCAGCGATGATGATGATGGACCCGTTTCCAGCCAAGGATACATGCCTTACCTCAACAAATTCATACTGGATAAGGTACTAATACACACAGTGATGTATCCCTTACCTCAACTAATTCATACTGGGCATGGTACAATCACACGCACACAGAGTATGGCTAACCTCAACAAAATCATAGTGGATAATGTACAGACACTAACCAGAACAAATGCATATTGGAAATAGATATGTGAGTCTAGTATGGACTAGTGTGATGTGAGTGTGTGTGATGTGTAATGTGTGTGTGCAGGTGTGGCTGTTTGTGTTTGATGTACAATGAATGTGTGTGTGTGTGTGTGTGTGTGTGTGTGTGTGTGTGTGTGTGTGTGTGTGTGTTTTATCAGGTTGTGGAGGGAACATTTGATAAGGAGGAAGTGGATGAGCTGTGCTGGACTCTGTGTTCTAAGAAAAATTATCGTCCGAACGAAACCGCGGTTCTGTCTAATAAAGACGCCGGACGCTTGTGGTGCCTCTTCAACTTCCTGTGTGAGGATAAATACCCACTGGTTCTGGTTCTGGAGGAGGTGAGGAACACTGAACTGATAACACACAAACAGGGACACACACAAACATACCGAGTCACTTATTGTTCACCAGCTTCTTTCTGCAGCTTCCTGTTCCACCTTAAATACTGCAGCCATTACATTCTGTTCAAATAAGGAGCAACAGCCAATCAACTCTAACTAGTAGTTATGCCAGCCAATCAGCTCTCAGTATTAGTAATGCCAGCCAATCAGCTCTCATTAGCATTAATGCCAGCCAATAAGCTTTCAGTAGCAATAATATCACGCAATCAGCTCTCAGTAGCTCAGTAGTACTGCCAACCAATCAGTTCCTAGTAGTAGTAACGTCAAACAATCAACATACAATACCAATAACGCTGTTACTGATTCTGACTCCTCATTGATCTATTCTTCCTAAAGTGATTAAAGGCAGAGTAGAAGGTTTGGTGAGAAGCAGAATGTGTGAATATGTCATGATGCTGACTGGTTTAAGCCTGATTTTGTGTGTGTGTGTGTGTGTGTCTGTTTGTTTGTGTGTATGTGCAGGTGGAATACCTGCTGAAGAAGATCTGTGGGGTGCTGAGTGTGGAGCTGAACAGTGTGGAGGTTGAAGAGTTTTGCACACAGCAGTGTGAAGGGCTGAGTGTGTGGAGGTTCCTGGAGCTGGTGGATCAGGGGGTTCTGGGTCACGGGCTGGAGACACACAGACTCAGCTCAGCTATAGAGGACGTCTATAGAGAGATCTGTGGAAACGTGCTGAAAGAGGTACACACACATCATGCAAGCACACACATTCACACACACACTCAGGGTGTATGTGTGTATGTATGAATTAGGGCATTAACACAAAAAGTCGACTAGTCGACCTCAGAGGCAGGAGTCGATGCCCCCTGAGAGAAGTTCTTCTCTGAATTATTTACATTATTACATATTCCATGTAACTAAACTCATCTATGCAAAAAATGACATATGTTGTTATATTCTGGAAAACCTCAGCTGTAATAATATGTGAGTAAAGTAAATGTAATGAAGTTATTATTTTTTTAATTGTTTTAAATATTGTGTAAAGATGACATGGCAAAAAACTATTTTCAGAGGTCAAAACAAAGTTTTAAAACAAAGCTCACCCTAAATGTTTCGAAGTTTGAACCTGGTAAACATATGTGTTGGCTACAAAAAGGTAGGTAGAGCATTCAGAAATGTTATATACTTTTACTACATTTTGTGAAAATGTACTTTTTCTCTGCTTTTTCACATGCATATTTATTAGATGGGTGTTTCACACCTGTAACTTCCCCCTCCCCCGGTCAATGGCTTTGTACACACCTTAGACCGAATGGAACATAACCCCGCGAAAGGGATTAATGAGATTATTCAGATTGCAGCTGTTTCCACTTTCTGTTGTACACTTTCTGTTAAATTTAACAGAAAATTCAAGGTATCAGCCTTTGTTTTGTTTATTAGTCATGTTGACTGTTAATGTTACAGACAACTTTAATAAAAATTGCTCAGTGTTGGACACTTTGTATCATTTGGTGATGACGTCACCAAATGACTAGTCGATTCAATTTTGTTGACAAAGAAGTCGACTTGAAAAAATCTGGAGTTGTTTATGCCCT
>JBBJLR010012261.1:0-13633 GCA_037577145.1 Brachypetersius gabonensis
ATTTATGTATAAACCTTGGTGTTTTAGTACCCTTGTAGCATATTTTTGCCCTGAGGCAACAAATCAAAAGTGGTCTTACTGCACAATGTTGTCCTGAGGCAACAAATGAAAAACTACAATTTTAGTATATAAATAAAGACAAAAAATGTCCTTACTCAATCAGATATGCTTCACATATTCATGTGCATTGCAGATTTTTATTAAAAAATTCTTTCAATTTAAACCTGTCCAACCCAGCTGTGTGTGTGTATGTGTGTATGTGTGTGTGTGTGTGTGTGTGTGCGTGTGCGTGTGTGTCCCTATACTTTTGTCTACATATTTGTGTATGACATCTCTTTCCCAGTACATTTGTTCATATTGGCCAGTTCGTCTGGCTTAAAGTTCAGAGCACGACGTTGTTTAATGTTTTTTTGAAGATAGTAACGATACAGTGCTACGAACTGGAGCCTCATAAAGTTACAGTGGCAGCAGGTAACAGTGACTTCCTGAGATGAATTGTTGCGTTAGTTGCTAGGTAACAGACATAAAAGTGGATCACCGATGTTAGATTGCTTATTTAGGATTCCTAACTTGTGATAAGATTTGCTTCTGTAATACCAAATTGAAAAAAAAATCGTCGTATCTAAACTTTATGCTTAAAATAAGAAGTTTCTGTAATACGGCCCTTGCACCTAATGATTACTCTCACACTCACTCACACACCACCTCGAGTTAAAAGCTGCTAGTTCTTTTGCGGCCTATCTGCATGCTATGTTCCTTTAAATCATTGTATGTTCATTTACAAGAAAATTGTGTTTATTTCTTTGTTTTACAATCATTGGTTTTGTTTGTGTAATCGGTATTTGCTCAAATATTGGTGTTTGCTAAGCTATAGACAATTATATTACATTAAACAATTGGGTTATTTCTGTTCTCAATTTGTTTTGGTCTTTTAATTAAAAAACAAAAAGTACCGATAAGAGTACCGTTAAAGTACAGAATCGATAAGTAGTATCAATAGAAGTAATAATACCGTTAAAACCTTAATGATACCCAACCCTGTACATGTTTTAGTATTCTGGTTGTAGTCTGATTACAGTGCATCTGGGGGGTGTTTAAGCCTGACTTAATATTATCAAGTAATATCTGATCGGATAAAATACACATTGATGTAATGTCAGCCACTGACTAAACAGTCAGCCACAGACTAAATTTGAAACGGAACTGAACTGCTGAAAATGTATTGAAATTCCCCTTGTATTAAATTTCTTGTATGTGTCTCTCTGCCCTGCAGCTGGATTTGTTGGATTATTGCAATGCTTGTGTAAATATTTTGGAAGTTAAATTTTTTTATATGGAAGTAATTTAGTGACAAAAGTATTTTAATTTAAAAAAAAAAATTGAATTGTTGCAATTGAATAACTTTTTTGGCTCCCTAATGCATTAAAGGCACGTGAGACATTGAGTTAACTGAAAATGTAATTTCAGTCCGTGAGGATTGCACTCTTTCTGTAGGTCGCGGATGTCAGTGTGAATTTCCAGCCGAATTTCCAACCGAATTTCCAACCGAATTTGTCCCACGTGCAATAGCCCACTTGAAATAGCAAAGCTGAAATTAAGGTGCTGAATAATACTGATGTCAGGGTCGGTTCTAGGAAGGGAATGGGGAGGACGCCACAGTACTGTTAGAATACAGTTTAATATAGAACAGGTACTCACACAAACAGTGCCCGACTCAGGGGAAACAGAAGGTAAACACACTAAGCACAGCACACTCCGTCAACACAACAAAATACACGGAAGCAGGGGAACACGAAAACCCCTGGGTTCGTGTTCCTCAAACGAACAATAAAACGAAAACCGAGGATCCTGCGGGCTCGATCCTCTATCACTCACTCCTCAGTGAGTACGCTGCCGGAGGCAGGGAAACGGGTACTGAAACCGAGCAGACACCCAGTGGAACCAAAAGTCAAAAGGGAGGAACACGAACCTGGAACAGAAACACACACACAGGGTTAGACACAACAAGGCAGCCAACATGCAATAGAGTTTCACACACAGACACCAAACACCATGGAAAGACAAATACAGACTCACTGTACCTAGGATCGGCTGGGGCTTAAATACGGACACGGGAATGAGACACAGGTGGGACGGATAATAACGGGACGCGATCTAAATCATAACGGGTGCCTACGTAGGGTCCTAGGGAAAAGGGAACACGGAGAAAACGGAAACCGGAAGTGGCGGGGGAAACACGCGGATGTAAACAAAGGGAACACATGGACCGTAACGTGGGGGAAACAGACTCAAACAAACGTAAACAAACGTACGGACATCAAAATTCGGGGGAGGACGAGCGAGTTTTCCTGGAGGAGAGCGAGGTAACCGTTACAACTGATTGAATAATTAAAGCTGTAATTTTTTTAAATGATTAGTTTTTGCTGAATTTTAAAGGTTGAATGTTTCTATATTGAATCTCAAATGCTGTAATTACAATTGAACTAAGTTCAACACTAATGTCACAACATAATCTCACATGCATAATCAATCATTATCAAATACTTTTGTCACTATATTACTTCCTAAGGGGGTATAGCACACTTCTGTCAGTTGTGTAAATACAGTAATTTGCAATAGTTTGAATATAACCAGATAACCAGATAATTGCATGTAATGTTGAAGTGAATGTAAGCGCACATTCTCAACAGAGAAGGAAAGTTGCAGACGGTTTTGAAAGATTTTTGCAATGCTTGTGATTAATTACGTCAACTTACTGCAAATAGACACCTATGATTAAACATTTTAAATTATTGTTAATGATTTGTTTTTTTGTGTTAAATTGTCAACTGTAATAAATTAATTCTCTTGCTATAAAATGTACACTGGAGCATATGAAGTGTGTCAAGAGAATTCAGTTTGTATTTTGGGGGGCAGGGGTTTTAGCATTGTGTATCTGTCAAGTCAAGTTGAGGTTTATGGTAATTTCAGTGACATACACAGTACACAATGGAATGAAACAGCATTCCTTCAGGACCAGGGTACAACACAGAACAAAACAAAACATCACAAGGCTGCACTTGTGCAGGCAGAACAGGAGTGCAAGAGAAAGTGCAAGAAAACAAGCAGCGCAGCCAACAGGAGCAGTAACAGTACTACTTTGAGTGAATACAGTGTTAAACTACACTCTCGCAACAGGGCCATCAAGTATGCCAAAAATGCAAATATTCTAGAATTCTGTTCTCTGCTGTTTTTCAGCACTGAGTGCAGTAATACCTCTGCTGTGGTGAGTGTGTCTGTGACTGTGAGCGCGTGTGTCGACGACTGTGGACCATATGGAGAGTGCAGGCTGCTGCGCACATACTACTACCTGTATGCTGCATGTGTTTGCAAAGCAGGTGAGACACACACTTTTTCACTAAAGAAGTCTTTACAGGGCCCACATCCAACAATTGCCTTTTATTACTATTACTGGAGATCCATGAATGATTCCTTTGTGGTTTGCATCTATTTGTTCCTGAACAATAAACCCTATGTTTCACTGCTGGGCCCTTAAGGCTGATTCATCAAAGACTTCTTCTCTGATTGCCCCCCACCTGTGTGGTGCCTCTTTCAAAAATCCATCTGAATCCTCCTAATAATTTTAAATATAAGTGTGGTCTGCTGAATATATGATTGTTTTTCGTAGTGTCACAAAAACATGTATACAAAACAGGCTGTCTGAAGTGGTGTCCAAATTTAGCAGTTGTTACACAAACATGTCTTGTCTAATTAATTACATTTTATTGATTATATTCTTTTCTGTTGTTTTAAACATGTGTTTATTGTACTTAAATACAAAATTGATGGTTGACAGGTTGGCAGGGATGGAGCTGTTCAGATGGATCAACTGCACTGTCATTCTCTCGGCAACTGGCTGCCACTCTGCTTCTCACACTCAGTAACCTGCTCTTCATTCCACCTATTGGCCTAGCGCTATACCACGGTTACCATGTTGAGGCTGCTGTATACTTCTTCACCATGTTCTTCTCCACAGTATGTGTTGGGTACACAAATGTAGCACCTTACCCCAGTTTATTTGTGGTGGTCTGCCATGAGCAGCTATTTGCCTTACATAATGAATGTCTTAAATGAGGCACTGCAGTCCACATTTGTATGTGCTTATGAGTCTGTTGGGTGTCTCATTTCTCTTTTTAGTAATCAAAGGATTGATTATGAGTCCTCTATGTCAGTGGTTCCCAACCTGGGATCAGGGCCCCCCTTAGGAGGGGCGCTAGAGATCGCAGGGGGTGCGCGAAATTTTGTCTGCACTGAGGTTACCAAAATTATATTTGTACACATTCAATTCATAAAATCCCAATATCTGAGAAACATAAATGTGTATGAGTATAAGAACAAAAACCTACAATTGCTTTTAGTTTATTTTTTGCAAATAAAAGTTTGTAATTAATTATTTTTGTATGTCTATACGAGTAGGAGTTGGGGTTGTGGGGGAGCTGGCTTGTCTTGCACACAGGCAAGGGGGGCTTCAAGGAAAAAAGGTTGGGAACCACTGCTCTATGTTCTCTTAGTACAGCTTTTAATTTCAATGCAGATTCAGATAAATGCTTATATTAAGCAATATAATATGCCAGTGGCATAATTAACATTTGCTCAAGATTTACGGAATTAACATCTTAAATGATCTCTACTAAGGGCAATAACGTACCCCTAACTACCGTCTGTGTCATTAGATTTTTGTTACTTGTCTCTATAGCATTTATACCCAGCATTGGTGTATATAGTGTAGTGTATTTTTTTTTATAGTGAGTTTTTTAATTTAGATTTATTAGACTTTAATTTTATATTATTATTTTTTTCTGTGGCTCTTCTTAGTCATAATACATGCAGTTCCCTCCGGGATCAATAAACTTTTTGTGTTCTGATTCTAAATAACTTAAAGCTAGTAGGAATTATACACAATGATACACTTTATACTTAAAATGTGTCCCAAATTCTATATCTATATCTATATTTTATATTTTTCCTTACTACATAAGTATTTTTATAACTTTAACTTACCATATCAACCAAGGCGTTTACACACGCATGTACCACTACACAATTATTTAAAAATATATATATATTTATATTTGGTGAAACAGCCAAATAGATATGTTGTAAATTGTTGTAATATTTAAATAAAAGCAAGTTACAAAATAGACTCCAGTTAATAGCAGTATAGTCTTACCAAGAAACCTGAAGAGAAATTGATTTTTATGATTGTCTGGAAACAACATCCTTGGATGGTGACTGCAGGGCGTAGGGTTTCATTTGAAACAGGTAATGTCTACATTGATGATCTATAAGCAAAATCTATAAACATCTTGATATTAGACAGAGAAATACATTGCTGCAAAATAAGACAAGTGACAAAATGTGGCCGGTACAGTGGCCCGTTACTTTAATTTTTGCTCACTGTCAGTTAAAGCTATGACAGACCTCAAAGATGTGAACACCACCATAAACGGGATGTGTTGTCCAGTCATAGCAGAGTTTTTCATTATGCTTCTTACTGTTACTTTTCTAAATCTCTGTTTTTTCTTATAACTAAATTCAATTCAATGTTTGTGTTTTTAGTTTTATCATGCATGTGACCAGCCAGGGGTGACAGTGATGTGCATCATGGACTATGACACGCTCCAGTTTTGTGACTTCCTGGGTTCTGTGGTGGCTGTATGGGTGACCGTTGTGTGCATGGCCCGACTACAAGAGCCACTGAAATATGTAAGTGCAGTGTTGTCCCCTGGAGAATGACACAAGATGCCACTAAAGTGCTGACTTTGTTCTTATCAGAAGTGGTGACTTGGTGAATATACTCATGCCATCTCATAGATTGTTTCTGTGCTACTGTTGCCTTCAACTTTCCTGGGGATGAGTTTTATATATAGTCACATAGTACCGATTATTATTTGCTCTAGAACTAAACATAATGCATGATCTGCCCTGAAGCGGCTGTGGAAGTTTTGAAATAATACGTTTTGTTTGTATATGATTTTCACAACCACCAAGGGAGAGACTGACTATTACTACTCTTATTTATGTTTCGTTCGTATTATGAATGAATATTTCCCTTGTTTCCTCTAGGTGTTCTTCATGGCTGGAACTCTCTTTATTGCAATGGCGATGCAACTGGACCGCCGGGGCCTGTGGAACCTACTAGGCCCTGTGCTGTTCGGCTTAGTTATTATGATAACTGCCTGGGTAAGCAAGGCATTCTGCCCTTCCATGTTATTTTTAAAATTACAATCTGTTTGTAAAAAATACAATCATCTGCTACTATAAAAAATATTTACAGATCTGGAAAAAAACACTTTAATTCATTTTTAATCATCATCTCTATCAGCATGACAACCATTCTATGCCAATGTCTGTTAAATCTCATTCTGTTTTCTGAGATACTGATTGGGTGAGCATCTGAATCAAATCTTATTTAATGAGGAAAAGTATAAAACAAATCGGCAATCATCATTCCTCTTGCAATGTGACCAGCTGGATGACAAAACACTACTAGAAGTATGACAATAGTCATTATTGCCATTTTGTTTGAGTGAACATAATATTTGTTTTCCTTGAACATTTCTGTTATTTTGAAGCATTATCATTTCCTTTAAGATTATGCTTTACAAAGTACCGTTTAACTGCAGTTTTACAGTTGGAGACTACAGCCCATACAGCCAATTTGTGTTTGGCACCCACTCTTTCTCAGCTTCAGTCCTGGAATACCATCCTGCATTGCATTCCATAGTAGGGTGGGAGTAGGGGTGCACACAGCTTTAGTGTTTCATCACAGTTCAGTTTCTGACTGGAGAAGTACTCTTGGAACATAGGCCACCTCCCAACTATGTACAGTCCTGTGGTCAGAAACAGACCAGTGAGGAATGATGTGTTGGGTGAGTGACTCATTCATAGTGAACCTATAAAACAAGCAGAGTAAGTCACCACTGAGTAAAAGTTCAAAGGAAACATTGCAAATAAAGTGGAGTATTAATGCGTATTATCATTAAAAACACAGCAACGATGGAACCAGAGCATGCTTTCCTCTTCTTCTAGCTGTACTCCACACACAAGTTTTGACTCTAGATAGATGTCTTGTCAGGTTTTCAGCACAAGCTGCTGCCAACAATGCCAGACAAGCATTAAAATGTTTCGACCTGATTGGGTTAATTCATTTTTGATTATGTAAGCTGTTTTTGTGATATGTAGATGTTAAGTATCTAGATGTTAAGTATCTAAGTATCTATTTCATTTCACATAATTGGTAGGGTAATATGCCAGTAATATATGTGAGGGATACTAATGAAAATGAAGTGTTTTGGTCACAATTTACCAATAAATCTAAAAATCCAAATTATTCAACAAACTAAGGCTGGGCAATATGAGTTGTCATTACTGTCAACAGTACACTTTCATGAGCATTTTTCTGAACATCATTAGAACTTTTACAACGATAGAGACAGTGTAGTCTAATGTCCTATTGCATTATCTGAGATGCTTTCATAAATTTATTGCAAAACCAAAATCTGAGCAACTACAAAGTAGAATTAGAAAATATCTAGAAAATTAGAAAATAATTTTTGAAGTGAGCTCTTTGGTACAAGTAACCAGGGTGCCCCAAAACTAACTAGACCGGATTTCCACAGAGAAAATGCAAGATGTGCTTGCTCAAATGCAGCAGTCATCTGATCCTTCTTCTGTCCCTCTTCTTCTTGATGAGGCCTGAGGTTGTCTACCGAGTCTCATAGCTGTGGCCTGAAGAAATTTTTAAAAGGGCCTGCCGCCAAGAAACACTCTAGAAACTCCATAGCAACCATCTCCTAAACCATAGCAACTGCCTTTTATTCCTTAGCAACCACCCAGAAACCGCTCTGTCCCAATACTTTTGTCTATATTGTTCAGTTTAAACAGGTGTGTCCCAATACTTTTTCCATGTAGTTTTGCATGACACCTGTGTCCCAATACTTTTGTCCACATTGCTGAGTTAAAACAGTTGTGTCTGTGGGCATTTGGCCTGAGGTCTCATATGAAGTTTCGTAAGGTTTGGTCACTGTATGGAGCCTGAAAAATTCTTCTTCTGAAACTGCATAAATATCAATGAGGTTAAAAATGAATGCAAGTGAAGGGGGGAAAAAGGGATGAGCGAAAGACAAGGAAAAGTACTGGTCAAAACCGACCGTGTTTGTGTGTCTGAGTTATTATATGAAGTTTGGTGGGTTTTGGACAAAGCTTGTCCAAGCAGGACTATCTGAAATTTGAGCCCTATTCATTCCCTATGGGCAATTTTTTGCCGGAAAAAATGGAATAACGAACGAATAAATGACAAGGCGTAGCTTATAGCTGTGAACAAGCACGCTATTCCAGATCGGTCCCGATGTGTCAGATTTGGAATGTTGTCTCTATCTCAAAAGCCTTGGGAGGAGTAGCGGGACAAACAAGATTATGTAGCAACCGGAGCCCATTTAGTAATACTTCTCTGGTAGCAACATTTGTACTCAGTTCAACAGAACAATACTATGATTAGGAGTCAATAACTTGTTTCCTTAAGTGAAAGGAAAGGTTTGGTGAAAAGTCTTCACCCTGGGGAGGGGCTGCCCGCTGCAGTGCCTGTTGAAAATTGTTGTAAGTCTGCCGGCGATTTCCGTGAACCGGCAGATGTAAAATTGGCATTTAAGTGTCAATACCAGTGTTAATTGATATCGAATTCGATACAAAATTTTAGTATCAATTAGTATCTGAGAATCAATTTTTTTGATAACCCTACACCCTGGAGGAACTTGGGAGTTAAGCTCATGGACCCAGTGGTGGAATGCTAAAAGGAGGATTTGAATCCATGACCTCTTGGTCCAGAGGCAAAAATTCTACATATCTTTCTTGTATGGCGCAAACAAAAGTTTTTTTTTGTCAGACATGAAAGATCAGGATTTCCTTGTTATTATTTTAGGCGTGTTATATTTGTCAGTACCCTTGACTTTTTTTGTCATTTAGGCATGAAGAATGATTCAGAATCTCTAAAAATTGGATATTCCTTACATGAATGAGTTAATAGTTTTTAATATAAATAAGATGATGTGTATGAACTGTGTATATTTTCTAGGGCTGTAAAGCGATTAATTAAAATTAACTAGTTAAACGCAAATCTGGATGAAAAAATCAATTCTAAGTAAACTACTTAATTTTAAGTTTACTAATTCTAAGTAAACCCAATATATAATAAACACGCTAAGTCATCCATTTTACAAAGAAGGCTTTGTTTATTTTTTTCCCAACTCTGTCACACTTTTAAAAGCTGTGAGATAAAAACAAAACTTACTTTTGAATAGAAAATGCATAACATCTTCAAACCTGAGAGAATCTCTGTCTTAAGACAAAAACATAGCTTTAAATAACTTAAATTAAAGGACAAAGCCTAACAAGAGTCCCGCCTCTTGCTCCAAACTCCTGCAACGTTGACTGTCGGAGACCCCCTCCCTCCGCACACACTCCGTACACATATTACCCTTGTCCTTTCCAAATCCCCCTTTGGGTAGTAACTTAAAGCGAAATTGTCAATTTAACAGCGTGTGTTTATCTTCCATCGCTAGCTTGACTGAGCAGCAGCATTGACCACGTGAAGTGGCTTCTTCTTCTGACATGCTGGTCGCTGGCGTAGCGTAATACTGCCCCCACTGATAGTGTGATACTGCAATGCTGAGGGATGTTTATATTTCAAATTAATTTATTTTAAAGCGTTATAGAAAATAAATTAACGCAAATATTTAACGTGATATTTTTTTCTGCAGGTCTATCGTGGCATGAGACGCCATCATTGCTACCCACCGACATGGAGACGCTGGGTCTTCTTCTTGATCCCAGGCTTGTTGTCAGCACTTATTGGAGTGTGTGTGTACGTCTTTGCACAGACAGACAGTAACTACTACTACACACACTCTATATGGCACATCATGGTGGCCACCAGTGTCGTGTTCCTCCTCCCACCACGGGAGAAACACGTGCCACCCTGGGGATGGCCACATAAATTCTGTGGTTACAAGATCTGCCTGAACCAGAAAGAAGAGCTTTATGCCGTAACCTAAATATACTTGCAGGTATACTTGCACGCTGTTGTTTTTGTAACATGCAATACAGTTTTCCAAAGTTATCACGCTTTATGTTGGATGTCTACTTGTCATAGCAGACACTTGATTTTTATTGCAATTGGAAGTGTATTTCACAGGACAGAACCAGGCTCCTAGAGAGTTGCAACATTTATACATTGTTATCTGATTAGATTAGATCCTGATTTTAAGTTATCGAAATTGAGAATATTTTACAAGTTTACATTAATTTTTCTTTAAAGGGAACATTATTGGTTTGGCACTTTCAAACAGTGATTGTGTTCAAGAGGGTGCTGATGACCAACACCTTGCTTATATGAACCTAAATGAAACATTGTATCACAGATCTCTTTAGCATGTGATTTGAAAGGTGATTTTTTTTCCCCCCAGCATTGTTATTGTCAGACTCCGTGCATGCATGTGATCAAGAAAACGTAAAAAGTATGGCATATTCTGGCATAAAAAATCTGTTCCATAATAGTTTTTTTGCCCTTAAAGTACATTCATGTACGAGATCAATAACACATCTTTATCCTTTAAAAAGAATGCTTTTATTACTGTGCCTTTAACGCTGATATATGTATGTAAATGAGCTATGTTCTGTTGCCTAAGCTTTAATGCTCCTTATAACTTCAATATGAAATCTTGAGCTGTAGTCAGAAATGATGGGCATATGTAAATGCAGCTTATTTCTCATATACAGTGGGGCAAAAAAGTATTTAGTCAGCCACCAATTGTGCAAGTTCTCCCACTTAAAAAGATGAGAGACCTGTAATTTTCATCATAGATCATTTATCATCATATACCTCAACTATGAGAGACAAAATGAGAACTCAAAATCTGACGATACATAGTCCCATTCATTCTTTCCTTTACACAGATCAGTCCTCCTCGTCCCTTTGCAGAAAAACACCCAAAAACATGTAGGTCTACTTCACAGTAGGTATGGTGTTCTTTGGATGCAACTCAGCATTCTTTCTCCTCCAAACACGACGAGTAGTGTTTTTACTAAAAAGTTTTCATCTGACATTCTCCCAATCCTCTTCTGGATCATCCAAATGCTCTCTAGCAAACTTGAGACAAGCCTGGACATGTACTGGCTTAAGCAGGGAGACACGTCTAGCACTGCAGGATTTGAGTCCCTGTAGTGTGTTACTGATGGTACTTTGTTACATTGGCCCCAGTTCTCTGCAGGTCATTCACTAGGTCCCCCCCTGTGGTTCTGGGATTTTTGCTCACCATTCTTGTGATCATTTTGACCCTACGGGGTGAGAAAACTCTACATAATCCCAAAGGGTTCGCATACTTTTTCTTGCAACTGTTTGATGAAAATTACAGGCCTCTCATTTTTAGGTGGCAGAACTTGCACAATTGGTGGCTGACTAAATACTTTTTTGCCCCACTCTATAAAGACTATATGAACAGAGGAGTAAATAGTACATTTTGACATTTTAACAGTGTTTACATACACAATTGAACAGGAAAATTGGGTTTTCATGATGAGTACAGGTCTTAAACTCTTTTTTTGTGTCAGATAATTATTCTTTTTTGGGTCGTGGGAGACCCTGTTGTATTGATCTAACTTTTTACATTTTGCAGCTACAGATTTACCCTGACACCCATTATGTTTTATTTATTTTAAAACTCAGAAGTGTAGACCTGCTGTTCTTTGTGTGCCTGGGTACACAGCGAACATTCTGCTGCTTTTGTTGGTCCTTCAATGGAAGATTTGGGGTTTGAACTAGAGAATGTTATTAAAAACAGAAACTGGCAACTGCACCATCGTAGGGTGCATTACACCAATGTTCTCGTGTGGTCGGGAAACAGTGCAGTTTTATGTTATATGTGCAGGTTAATGTCAGCATTTGTGCATTTGTTGGTCCTTCCTTAAGCTCTGATTTCTTTCACCCTCATGAAGACCATTTTCTTTGCCTTGCCTCTGTATTTACTTATGCTGTTGATGTTCTAGCCTTTCTTTATTACCCAAAAAATGAACATAAATAGTAGACATAATTGAGAGCGCTAATAAGCAAACAAATAAAACAATGATTAAAACTGCTGACTCTCAAAGTTTTAATAAAATTGAGGGGTGATGCCATTAAAATAAAACCTGGTTTACCTATAATCTTTGTTGTCCACAGTCAGCATAAATGTCTAATACCATGCTATAACAGTGGGGTCTTGAATGTTTGAATCATCATTTATTTATTGATGCCTTTGTTCTCCATTTGATGATGGATGTGCTCTCACAGAAGACCGAAATAAGAATGAGAGAATGCTTAAAATTGTTCATTACTGTGCTTTATTCATAAGGCCAGGAAATTTCTGGAAATAATATCTATTATGTAGAAGATATAAATACTATAATATAAGACACAAAAACAGTTTTTTAAGTAAGAGGGTTTTTTTAAAACACAAAATGGATCATGATATTTTCTCACTGGCTGCTTTATAAGAAATACAGATGGTTTGTATGCTCACCCTGCTGGTGCACAGTTAAAGTCCATCTGATGACATGCAGTTTGTGTCAGTAATCCTCAAGCCCTCTATTAATGGTTAGTTTCTGACCATAAGTGCTGGGTGGATGTTTTTTCCAGATAACCCTTAACAATGATATATAAAAACTCCAGGATTTTGCTGAAGTTATGGCTGTGTTCAACATGGTATGCAACCCGCGATCAAAAACTGACCAGCGACTAATGGATTAGAGGGTTATTAGGGTAGTCGTTATTGTGCACCATATAGTGATTTTATATTGTAGGTGGAGGTAATAAAATCGCCAGTGAGTGGAAGTACAATGCAGGTGTTTATATTAAAGCGGTTGGTTTCACTCAAATATTTTCTTAACTTATCCAAACAATGAATGCTTTAGGAATTAGTTGAAATAATGTGCCATAATTGGCAACCTCCCCTATATTCTATAAAAGTCATCCAGAGTGGTTTGATGTGAAATGTTGTTCTTAAGAAATGCGCCCAGAATTGTTCACCACTGGGGTGACAGAAACCAGATGTCTGAAGTATTTGATAGCTTTAAAAACATCCTCTCTTTGTAGTTACACTCTACATGACGTCTAAGACATTATTTTACGCTAGTTTTAAGATCTAAAACATTTATACATAAGTATAGTTCTGTAAGGCAAAATACCACCCAAGAAAACCTAACACTACATACATACCAAACTTAACACAACAGGGTTCCCACAGATCCCTCATTTTAGAGAATCTTAAAATAGAATTTTGTAAAATGGCCATGAAAATTATCAGATTTTTTATTTTAACTTTTGGAGATATTATATTTAGGGAAAAATCCAACTGAAACGATCAAGTAACGGCTGAAACTAGCCTGACCCATTTTCAAACTGGTTATTCCACTGTAAGGAGCTACAGACTTTATCCATCGCCTGCAGGGAAACACGCTTGCAGAAGTTAACAGAGCAAGTATGAAGTGTTGAACGCTTCTAAAGTTGAAAATTAGAACCTAATGCATAAAGGAGTAATACCTTATATACAGTATATATATA
>JBBJLR010012271.1:0-13633 GCA_037577145.1 Brachypetersius gabonensis
GATATCAAAGGAGTGGCTTCAGGACAGCTCTGTGAATGTCCTTGAATGGCCCAGCCAGAGCCCAGACTTGAATCCAACTGAACATCTATGGAGAGATCTTAAAATGGCTGTGCTCTGACTGCCCATCCAACCTGAAGGAGTTTGAGAGGTGCTGTAAAGAAGAATGCCATTATGAGGTGTTGTGTGTAGAATTCTGAGGGAAAAATTAATTTAATCCATTTTGGAATAAGGCTGTAACATAACCAAATGTGGAAAAAGTGATGTGCTGTGAATAATTTCCGAATGCACTGTATGGAAAATCATAATACCATAATACTATAATTAGTAATATCTCTGATATAGTGTAGTAATATAAACTGCTGATAGTTATCTGTGGTTTTGAAAGATAGATTTGACTTAAATTAGACATGTGTGAAACAGTAGTCTACAATAGATATAAAAAGATGCATCATGTTGAAGCAGCTGACGCGCCTTCAGGGTTGTTTAACCTGATCCCCAAGAAAAAGTTTCTGTTCCCTTTTATAAATCAATAGAGAAATTAAATACAGTAAACCCCTCACTTTTATGCAGATGAGGAGTCGTGGATTCAGTCACACACAGATTTTTTTTGAGAAACAAACTCATTGTTTTACGTGGAAATCCCCACAATAACGCGGAAACTGCAAATATGCTCCACCTTTTTTGCTTTCTTGTGGCAATAAGTATATATTTTTTGGAAGTTTTCACACAAGGGGACTCAGGGCAGGCTGTAGCCGACCTGGAAGCATTTTTTTCCACACCAGAACTGAGCCACTGCGCTCCAAGCGCGATTTCTCGACAGTGAAAGCACGCAGACACTTCAAACTTCGCTAGATCTCCAGGAGACTTTTCCAACGAGCCCTCATTTGTTTTTGTAGCCCGAGTAGATCAGGGGTTATTCTGGGAGAAGATTTAGGGTTTACATTATAGAAATAGACATTTTTAGGCATTTTTTTTTTTTTTTTTACCAAAACACAACAACGTGGTTTTGCAACAACGTGGTTTTTTGGAACGTAACCCGCCCACCCCGAAAAGCGGGGGATTACTGTATAAAGAAATGTCGGTGGGAGCTGGTTGTCTGATACGGATTTGGAATATTCCGTTAATCTTTTGTTCTGGTTCAAAAAATGTCAAAAGATTTGACATGTGAAGTCGAGCATGAAAGTCATGGATATGTATGACACACAGAACTTATAGACTGTTTACATCCACTGCAGTCAACACATATATGCATGAGGTGTGTGTGCGTGTGTGTGTACGCGTGTGTATGGGTGTATGAGAGACAGTGAAGAAAATTGAGTGTTCCCCGCAGCACTGCGTTTGATCCGCATCTCTATTTATAGATGCCTGAAAAATCCATACAACTCCACGACTTTGGGTAATCTCCTCTCAGCGAGGGGCTGCCTGTGTGCGTGTGTACGAGTGTGTGTGTGAGTTTGTTTTGGGTTGTGTGTTGGTTTGTACTGGCTCGTGTCAGTTTGTTTAAGAGAAGTATGAGTAAAGACAGGGATTTTTTTCTTCAGCTTTTTATCTGCTCACAATACAGCTAATGAAACTGGAAAGATATGAGAGAGAGAGACAGAGAGAGAGAGACTATGGGAGAGAGAGAGACAGAGACAGAGAGACTATGACTATACATGGAGGAAAAAATGCTTTCTTCTTCCTTTCTTACTCTTGTCTGTTCGTTTCTTTTTCCAGCAGGCAGACCCAGACTGCTGGTATGTCCACCACTGTGTCTGTGTGTGTGTAGCTTCAGAAGCAGAGCAGCATTAACAGTAGGGTGGCTGTGCTCAGTCTTGCTAAGACTTAAAATGGAATATCTAATAAAAGCCCACATAGATCTCCATGGAGCAAACACCCAGTGGGTGTCTCTTCATAGGTGTGTGTGTGTTTGTGTGTGTGTGTGTGTGTGTGAGAGAGAGATTACATATGTGTCTGTGTGTATTTGTTCTAGATTTTTATCTCTTTATGGAGCCCAGATGTTTCCATAGTGTCAGGAAGATCTGACACAATGAGGACGTTCACTGGTCCTCATAAGGAAGCAGCTTTCAGCTCCAAGTTCCAGGATTTCCTCTCCGGTTTCGAGGGCATGGCTGCCTCCTGAGTACCTAACCTAGAACGTAGAGAATGTATCTGTTAGAACACGTGGACTCTGGATGTGTTTTTGTACGCAGTCAAACATTCAGTGAAGGTCTTAATCATTTCACCCACTCATTCCTAAAGTAGGTCTACTGATTAGGTTCTGCAGGTTTGTGAAGAAACTAATAAAATATATATAAACCACGTGCAGTGTTCTGCTGAAGGGCTTGGCGTGCAGTTTGGCTGGATTGGGGCGGTTTCTTTGAGTTTGTGCTTGTCTGGAGCTTCTGCACGTGAATACAGCAGGTGTGCAGTTCTTTTTTCAGGTAGACCTGTGAGTTTCCATGAAGTCAGCAGTACAAGTGTGTGTGTGAGTGTGTCCGTGTGTGTGCATGTGTGTGTGCCTGCGCATTTGAAAGTGCGAGTGCATTTCTTTCATTAAGCTGAACAGATCAAAGCGTGCTGGAATGTTTTCTGTGGTTGCCGCGCGGTCTCTGCAGAACCGGAGCACGTTGCGGCGCTGACGTGGCCACGCGCGCCTAACGTTAACTCGACCCAGCACGTGTTCCGCAGCGTCCGGTCATCAGCGCTTATTGACCAGATTTATTGAACGTGATTTCTGCCTGGTCTTTCCACAGAGAAGCAGTAACTGCTGCAAACCCGCAGACGCTGTGTCAGCTGTACACCAGGACCTGGACGTGTGCTGAGCGTTACATCATCGTATAACCATCACTAACACTCAACATGGACAAAAGTATCGGGATCCTGTTTCTCAGGGTTTGAAGGACAATCTTAATGCTCCAGCAGACCAGAACATTCTGGACAACACCATGCTTTAAATCTGTGGACCCAGTTTGGGGAAGAACTTTTTCTATTCCAGCAGGACTGTGTCCCAGAGCACAAAGCGAGCTCCATAAAGATCTGCTGGAGGAGTTCAGTGTGGAAGAACTTGACTGGCCACACAGAGTCCTGACCTCAACCCCATCCAGCACCTTTGGGATGAACTGGAATGGAGATTGTGATCCAGACCTTCTCCTCCAACATCTGTCTGACCTCGTAAATGCTATAGAATGAATGGAGACAAATTACCGTATAAAGTTTTCCAAGAAGAGTGGAAGCTGTTAGAGCTGCACAGGGGTATTGACTCTAGATTGAACTCAAGATTAAACTCCAGATTAAACAGATTAAAATCTTAAGGAACTGAATGCAGTGTTCTTAAAGTCCCTGTTGGTGTAATGGCCAGGCGTCCCAATACTTTTGTCCATATAGTGTATGATATCAGCTGCTGCACTGGTTTAATAATTTCGGGCTCTTTCGGAGGGAGGAAACATTGCTGCTCCTGCTGAGGGGGGAAGTGGACAGATTACTAAAAATTCCTGGATACTTTGGGAAAGAGCCCCAGAGAGAAGTTCACCTGAAGTTTCATCACACACTGATAAGCCCTACAGGATACACTGCTCGAAAGAGTGTGTGTGTGTGTGTGTGTGTGTGTGTGTGTGTGTGTGTGTGTGTGTGTGTGTGTGTGTGTGTGTGTTTTGTACAAGAATATCCTGACTAATCCCGTTCTATTTGGACAGGATTAGTTTTACATGGGGAGGCGAGGCTGTATATTTATCACCAGTGTTTCTCTGTGATTTGAGTTCCGTATGAATCTGCCGTGTTAGTAATTACTCACTATAAAGTGATCCATGAAAATAACCTCATATAATAATTCTCTTCCAGTTCTGCGTCTGCAAATATTCCATCAGGTCCTGCTGTTGAGGAGTTTACCACAGGTTCTTGATTGCAGAGCTCCTCTGTTGTGTTTTGTCCTGTGTGTGACGCTCATCGTTAAACTATGGAAAATCGTAAGTTCTGTCCAACAGTGTAAGCTGTTAATTCCCTAGTTAGCGACTATGGTAATGACACGACATGCTGTCTTGAGTCAGGTAGGAAGTGGTGTAGGTTACATGGAACTATAATTAAATAAAATGTTTGAACATGTTTTCTGCTTGTGAGCAGTCAAACATTTTTGTCTTTGTCATTCCGTCCCGTAGTTCTCGTATCCTACTCAAATCTACACAAAACATCACAGACTGTAAATCTGCAGTACAGTGTCACAATACTGGGAGAGACTTTGTGTTTTATTTCTCAAATGTTTCTTGGAGAGATTGAATATAGCCTTTGCACTGCTATAATTCAGATTACCTTCTGAAGAGGCCTCACCAGATATAATCCTGATACTCAAGATGCATGAAGTGACGATGTATGAACAGGGTCTCTGCAGTAATTCAGGGTTAAACTGGTCTAAACAGGGTCTCTGTTCAGTAATTCAGGAATTAACTGGTGTAAACAGGGTCTCTGTGTAGTAATTCAGGATTAAACTGGTGTAAACAGGGTTTCTGCAGTAATCCAGGATTAAACAGGTGTAAACAGGGTCTCTGCGCAGTAATTGAGGGTTAAACTGGTGTAAGCAGGCTCTCTGTGCAGTAATTGAGGGTTAAACTAGTGTAAACAGGGTCTCTGTGCAGTAATTGAGGGTTAAACTAGTGTAAACAGGGTCTCTGTGCAGTAATTCAGGGTTAAACTGGTGTAAACAGGGTCTCTGTGCAGTAATTCGGGGTTAAACTGGTGTAAACAGGGTCTCTGTGCAGTAATTCAGGGTTAAACTGGTGTAAAAAGGGTCTCTGTGCAGTAATTCAGGGTTAAACCGGTGTAAACAGCGTCTCTCCAGTAATTCAGGGTTAAACCGGTCTAAACAGGGTCTCTGCACATTAATTTAGGATTAAACTGGTGTAAACAGGGTCTCTGCAGTAATTCAGGGTTAAAGTGGTATGAACAGTGTTTCTGCAGTAATTCAGGGTTAAACTGGTGTAAGCAGGGTCTCTGTGCAGTAATTCGGGATTAAACTGGTGTATACAGGGTCGCTGTGCAGTAATTCATGGTTAAACTGGTGTAAACAGGGTCTCTGTGCAGTAATTCAGGGTTAAACTGGTGTAAACAGGGTCTGTGCAGTAATTTATGATTAAACTGGTGTAAACAGGGTCTCTGTGCAGTAATTCAGGGTTAAACTGGTGTAAACAGGGTCTCTGCAGTAATTTATGATTAAACTGGTGTAAACAGAATCTCTGTGCAGTAATTCAGTGTTAAACTGGTGTAAACAGGGTCTCTATGCAGTAATTCAGGGTTAAACTGGTGTAAACAGGGTCTCTGTGCAGTAATTCAGGGTTAAACTGGTGTAAACAGGGTCTCTGTGCAGTAATTCAGGGTTAAACTGGTGTAAACAGGATCTCTGTGCAGTAATTCAGGGTTAAATTGGTGTAAACAGGATCTCTGTGCAGTAATTCAGGGTTAAAGTTTTCATTTCTGATCTTAAATCTGGTTAATAACTGTCCCACTTCAGCCTGTTGGATTTTACATCTCCCTACTTACGAATACAGTAATCCCTCAGTTTTACGCGGATCAACAGTTGCGAATTCAGTCTCTCACTGATTTTTTCTGAGAACCAAACTAATAATTTTTCGCGGAAAAGGCAGATATGCTCGCCTGTTTTGTGCTTTTGTGACGTCCAGGCCTCGTCTGCTGCTCTCCCTCCTACGGCACGGTGTGTTATTGCGTTCTCTCTCACACTCGCCACGGTGTTTACACTCTAGCGCTTTTCAGTGTAAACTGTACAATACGGATGTGTGTTTATCTCCATGATATCTTCATGTTTAATGAATTTACAATGAAATTGAAGTGTTTTGGGGGCGTATTTAGGGTTTACACTATAAAAACAGGCATTTTTCACTATGCTCTTGGAACCCCGGCGAAAAACGGAGGATTACTGTATTTGTTTTTTTTTTTAAATTTTGCATTGTTTAGTTATTAAGATGATTCAGTGTTTTCATATGTGGTCAGTGTTCAGAACCGTGACCCCGGTGGTGTCGGGTCGCGCCTCCTGATGCACCTCAGTGGTGATGCATGTAGTAATAGATGATGTAATACATGCATTGACGAATGCGAGACCCGCTCAGTGCATTGATGATTCAGAAACACACACACTGACCGGCGGCGTGGTGCCGGAGCCTGGCCTGCGGCGGCCGCGTGGCATAACAAACTCAGATTGGAAAATCAGATGCTGCTCCCGGCCCGAGAGTGTCTGGCAAGGACGCACATCGACGTTCATGATGAAGCGGACGCTCACATGATCAGTGTTCATTTCTGCGTCCTCAGTGTCTGAAGATAAAAACCCAATGTCCCTTTAGTACCCCTGAAGGTTCGTTCTGACCGCGGAACCGTTCTCTGGGTTCTCTCTCTCTCCGGAGCCGGTAGAAGGTGGTGCGAGCGGAGAACCCCGAGTCCCTGTCTGAGTCTCTTCATCCTAAACGGCCAGTTCGTTAAAACTAATGTTGACTTTTCTGTGTTTCTTCTGACATTTCTGAGGAGCCCACTGAGCTTTCATCCCCTGAACGACCTTTTCTGGATTTCATCTGATTTTAGCGATTCATCTTTTTTCCTCTTATTTTCCGCTCTGCCATTTTTAGGCTCAGATTTGTTTGGGTAGTGTTTGATGCTCTCACACACACACACAGACACACACACAGACACACACACAGACACACACACAGACACACACACACACGCGCGCACATGCAGATCTATTTCTCGGATCACTGCGCCCTTGATCACTCTGGGGGACGTAGTAATGATCCTGTGCCGAGTTAATGTTCTTTCCTAGCCGGGTTCTCTCTCTCAGAGTCGCGTGTCGAGGCAGCGCGTGAGTCAGAGGTGTGCAAATCTGTGGCCGAAAGCACGGAGTGCTAAAACTGATTTCTGATCAGTAAAATACTGACCCCGTTGTACATGAAAGGGCCTGATTTTCAAAAAGTCTAAAGAAATGTTGCCACAGTCCTCAACAGCTGGAGGCCGTCGAGGCTGCGACGCCCTGAAATGTTGTTATGAGACAAATTTATTTCTGTGTGAAAGACAAAGTTACGTTTGACCCTAGTTTTCAGTACAGCAGAAACATTACTGCCTACTGCTATATACGGACAAAAGTATTGGCACACGTGACCTTTCCACCAACAGAATCTTTTAAGGCCACTGCAGTCCAACCACTGGCTTTAATCTGGAGTTTAATCTGGAGTCGGTCCCCCTTTGCAGCTCTAACAGCTTCCACTCTTCTTGGAAGACTTTCCACAAGATTCTGGAGTTTCTGTGGGAATTTGTGTCCGTTCGTTCTGTAGGTCAGACACTGTTGGACGAGAAGGTCTGGATCACAGTCTCATTTCGGCTGTTTGGAATCCAAGGTCTCATTCTCAAAGACTTGTGACTTGACTTTAGACTTCCCTCAACGACTCAAGACTTGACTCAGACTCGGGTGCTGTGACTGAGTCATAAGTGTGCGAGTGTGTGAGTGATAAACGGTGAGATAACTATGTGGTGATCGACCAGAAGTTTAAAGTGCAGTGTATGGATTGCTGTTTAATGGAGGCTGAAGTGTTCCTTAAAGTCCGAGTGATTATTTTTCTGTTTAATCCTCAAATGAGCGCCGCCTGATGAAATGCACACTAAGAAAAAACTGCGATACGTGGCAAAGCTTTTCTTTGTCTCTGTGTTTCTCATATCCTCTCAAAACATCCACCAGAGCACATTTTATTCAAATCAGGGTGCAGCATGTGTGTGTTGCAGATCTGCTGAACCCTTTTCTTCCAGCCCTGACTCTGAAAAAACAAAAGCTAATGCATTGTACATGTGCCGGTGCGTCTCGAGGCTCGAGGAGAGAGATACGAGAGAAAGGATCAGGATCATCACCCTGAAGGACATTAGATTTACGGCCCGGACGCAGAGCGGAAGTGAGCTCGCTGGTTGGGGCGGGTCTGCACTGTTAAACCCGGTGGTCTTCTCTCCCCCTGCAGGGTCTCGGAGCTGCAGGCCAGTCAGAGGAAACGTGTCTCCAGCGACAGCTCAGTCACCGAAGCACTGACACACACCGACACACTCCGAGCTACCAAACCAGCTCTCAGCAGGTCAGACACACACACACTACACACACACACACACACACAAACACACACACAGACTATACACACACACTGTACACACACCGACACACTCGGAGCTACCAAACCAGCCCTCAGCAGGTCAGACACACACACACTATAAACACACACTCACTATACACGCACACATGCTGTACACATACTCTATACACACACACTGACACACATCAACCCACTCCGAGCTACCAAATCAGCTCTCAACAGGTCTCACACACACACACACACAAACACACACACACACTATTCACACATACACACATCACACACACCGTCATGCATACCTCCATACATACCTCCACACACACCATCATACACACCTCCACACACACTATCACACATACCTCCACACACACCAGCACACACACCTTTTCACACACCATCACACATCTACGCATTATTTGACTCAAGTATGACTTTTCCAGAAATCCAGCATTTCTTGCATCATCTGTTTAGGGACTCATTTGCCTTTTCTTTAAATTGCAGAGAGATTCCAAAAACATGTGTAACGTTATGAAGGACAGAAAATAAAGAGCAGGAGGGAGTTTGTGTGTGAGAGTGCCTGAAATTTACCACTTTAATGCTACTTTTCATTAAAAACATTGCAAGCCACCCGGGAACCCAGAACTGCGTGTGGAAAATGAGCCTGGATACGTTTTTGTTGGGCCCTGTTGAACTCATGTGTACACACACACACACACACACACGCACATGCACGTGTGTGTGTGTGTGTGTGTGTGTGTATACGCATGTGCTTGCCTGCAGCTGTTACATAAAACTCAGGCTGCGTTCCACAGTCTCTCTCCGTTTCATATATACACAAAATAAATGCTGTTTTATACAACAAGATTGAAAATAAAATGATTAATCTGTTGTCCCTGGTGAAGCACCGTAACTGATCAACTAGGAAAAGTACTATATAAATACTTGGAAATTATTGTTATTGTTATTAGTGGTAGCTGTCAGCTGGTTCAACCCCACATTATAACTAACCCAGCACTGACTGGTCTAGAATCAGCCTGTACTGGTGTTGAGGGGTCAGTGTGTACTGAGCCTTTCTGAATGTCACTCACTACTGATTTGTAATCAGTCTCCTAAATGTATTTTAATCACAGTTCACTCTATAGCAGCGTTTATTGATTAGCAGTAATGAGGCAGTTGAGAGCTGAATTCTGGAGCTAAAACCAGAATCAACATTTTACTGATCCTGGAGGAAAAAGTTACAACTGCACAGAAACAATAACAATCCAATATAAAGTCTAAATAAAAAGCTCAATATGAAATACAGTAAACAATATTATGAGTTATGGTTTAGCACCAATAATGAAGGTATATAACGTGCCCCTGCTGAGACTCTGTACAGGTCTGTTTGTGCTGTTTGTGTTTCTGAGTGATTTCTGTGTTGTGTTGAAGGGCGGGAGGTGTTCATCGCTCCAACACCACAGCGGCCGACTTCAGACCCACTCAGACCAGGTAAGATCTCTCTCTCTCTGTCTCTCTCTCTCTCTCTCTCTCTCTGCCTGTCTCTCGGTCTGTCTCTCTGTTTCTCACTCTCCCTCTCTCTCTCTCTTTCTCTCACACACACACACACTCTCTCTCTCTCTCTGTCTGTCTGTCTGTCTGTTTCTCTCGCTCTCTGTCTGTCTCTGTCTCTCTCTCTCTCTGTCTGTCTGTCTGTCTGTCTGTCTGTCTGTCTGTCTCTCTCTCTCTCTCTCTCTATTCCCTGTGTAGGTTGTTACTGGTGTTACTGGGGGCCGGTGACTCTGTGCTGCTTCCACTGTTAATTTTTCTCATCCCCAGCGCGAAGATTAAATGAAAGTTCTCTGGCGTTGCAGGGACAGCAGGGGGGACATTTCTGCACTTATTATTTTTGCTGGAATGTTCTGTCCCTCATTAGGGCCCAGCTGTTTCCCTGGCACAGCCTCTGAGCACGCAGTGCAGACCATTACAGGAGTGAGGAGGAGTGGAGGGTCCGTATCCCGCTCTGGTCCAGGAGGCTCCTGGCTCTGGGGACGTCTCTCCTCACTCTGCGACTCTGGGACGCGTTTCGTGCTCTGTATCGCTAAACTAGCTGCACAAAACGAGCTGAGACTTCGCCTGCAGGCCCTGAGGCCCAGACGCACTTAGACTGTTGTGCCAGGTGTCTTTCTCTAATACATCACATTCTTAGAATGTTATTGGCTGTAACCCGTTTTCGTTATTGTGGTCGTTTGTTTGCGTTATTGTTAGCATTTGCGCTTTTCTGAGTACAGTGTCATAAAATCTTTATATCATATTAGAATCAGTTTGTCATTTTAAGCATGTAACTGCAAGAAATATCGTTTTATATTATTGGAAAAAGGGGCTTATGGGTCATCTTTGAACATTTTATCAAAGATGCACATCCAGTCAGAATTTTAAGATTACGATTCTACTGCTAGAATAAAAACAGCCACGTTTAGGAACTCTTTTGTTTGTGCTGCTACAGACATTTCTAGAAGCCAAATGAGTTCTAGAAGGGTTTTATTTATTTTTAATGGGAGTTTTCCACTGACTGGTACCGGCTCGGTTCGGTTCAACGTTTCCATCACTAAAATCTGACACCTGGTACCATTCTTGGTACCACCTTGGCCGAGGTTCCGAGCGTGCTGAACCGATACTAAATTCTGCTTACAGACTGTGTTCAGTTTTTTTTTGAAGCTTCTTCACACTGTCTTGAATGGACTTTTTACACCTCGCAAAACCAGACCTGAAATTTCTAGTGTCTTTTTCCAGAAGCATCAGTGAAAGTAGCTTCA
The DNA here is from genome assembly GCA_037577145.1 of Brachypetersius gabonensis. NCBI lineage: Eukaryota > Metazoa > Chordata > Actinopteri > Characiformes > Alestidae > Brachypetersius > Brachypetersius gabonensis. The sequence continues at coordinate 10,895 of JBBJLR010012271.1, forward strand.
CAGATCTGTTGCCTGCATAAGTTCTAGGACTGTAACGTTGTGTTTTGCTTCCACAATCATCCATTTTGAGCAGGTATAGAACTGTAAACCTGTGGAATGTTTTTTTTTCCCCATACTGTGCTGTAAATAAAACACTGGAGTAAATTAAACATTCTATTGCAGTCACATCACGTTTCATGCTGTGCCCTCTCACACACAGTGCATACAGAAAAGAATCATCCCTTCAAAATATCCACGTGTTGTTGCTTTGCATCCTTAAATAAATACACACACACACACACACACACACACACACACACACACACACACAGACACAAATTCCAACTGTGTTTACTCTGTGCAACTTATAACATCCAAGTGAAAGATTTGAGAGCAGCAGTTTCAAAACCATATTAAAACCAGAATCACTGGGATGGATAATGGATCTCTTAAAAACACTTGTCAGCTCAACCAGATGTAACTGATCACCTTCTCCATCGTAATCATTTAGATTAGTTCAGTGTAAAAATAGTGTTTCACTGCTTGGTGGGGCTACTGAACACTAATGGGGTTCTCCATTGACTGGTACCAGCTCAGTTCGGTTCAACTCTACTCACATAACTAAAATCTGGTAGGTGGTACCATTCTTGGTACCATCTTGGCCGATGTTCCAAACGCGCGGAACCAATATGACAATGTGTACATATTGGAGGTTACTGATTGGTGGTCGCTATGGTTACGCCAGTGTTGTTGACTGAACGTTAGCATTAGCTTCTTTAAGCCAATTGTCTCCGTTTTGTGTCAAACAGCAATAAACCAAGGATAAGAAATAAAAGCCCTCTGATTTCATCCATGCTGACGATTGTAATGATGCCGGGTTTTTTACCTCAGTTTAGAGCGCCCCGCTCGTGCTGCTTCTCAGAATGTTTGGTCGCTATAGCAACCAGTTGTAGTGAAAACTGTAGGTCCAAAACCAAACTGAAGAGAATAGAACCAAATTGAATCGGTACCAGTCAGTGGAGAACCCCCTTTCCATTCGCCAAATACAGGGGGCAGTCTCCCTGGTGAAGGTAGGATTCAAAGCCAGGATCTCTTAGTCCGGAGGCAAGTATCCTACCCACTAGGCTCCACCAAAAACATAATAAAACCACACCAAATGGTACATCTGACGGAAAGACAATACAGCTCACCATCGAAAAAACACCGACCCTGCACAGCCTAGATCTGCAAAACTGGTTGAGAAGTATCCCAGCAGACTCAAGGCAGTGATTAAAGCAAAAGGTCCAGAAAGTATCTCTCGGCTTCGCATTTTATTTAAAATATGTTGCGTTTATTAAATAACAATTGAGCATTATTTACAGATACAATTAGAAAGTCAACAAAACGTCATTTGGTCAAAAACTTTTGCATTGAACTTGCACTGTCGAAAAGCAAAGCAAAATGAACAAATGAATGCATGGTTACGTAAACTAAAGGAGCCATTTTCAATTCAAAAATCAAAAACACTTATTATAAAAGCGAAATTCAAGGGAAGAAAGAAAACGGGTTTACAGCCAGTGCCGTCCTAGACACAGCGATTACTGAGGCTCGAATGCTTTGCTGTACAGTCTGTTTAATAATAGATCAGGTTTAGTAGAGGCTTGGACAAGACCCTCAGAAACATAGAATCAGAAATATTCATCCCCGGGGAAATTGCTTATGTTACTGCACAGAGACAAGAACAAAGAGACAAGAACAAAGCAATATGTAAAGTCTACATAAAAACTGCAGGAATACTCTGGAAAAAATAATGGAAAAATGGAGACTCTATGGGAAATGCTGATACAACTTCAGTACCAGCACAGTACAGTTTAGAACCCGATACAAAGTCAGTACCATCACAGTACAGTTTAGAACCTGATACAACTTCAGTACCAGCACAGTACAGTTTAGAACCCGATACAAATTCAGTACCAGCACAGTACAAATTAGAACCCGATACAAAGTCAGTACCAACACAGTACAGTTTAGAACCTGATACAAATTCAGTACCAACACAGTACAGTTTAGAACCTGATACAAATTCAGTACCATTACAGTATAGTTTAGAATCTGAACGGTTCCTTTATAAGTGCCTGTAGATACAGATGTTAGTGCTGTTTGATGAAAGTGAGTCTCCAGGATGTGGAGTTTGTTCTGTGCTGTCCCAGCTAAATGGATTCTTCTGGTCTCCTTCTGTCTGATGTGTGTGAGTGGGAGCAGTAATTGACTGGGGTTCTGGGCTCTGTGCTCTGTTGTATGAAAATGGGCAGTTTCATAGCAACGAGCGCGCTTTTGTTTTTAATGGGATTATTAAACGCTAATCAGCTTATTGGACCCAGCCCCCTGTGAGAGGGGTGAGGTGCGGAGAGACCAAAGACATCTTATCGTCAGCCCGCAATAAGAGTCTGAGTGAGCGAGGGAAGGAGAGGAAGAGCGAGAGAGGAGTAATTGAGCGGTGTCTGCTTTGGAGTGTATTATTAAATATTCTCAGGGGGGCGGAGTCAGACACAGTTCGGCGAAAACAGAAGTCGGGTTTGCGACGCACAACAAATATGACCGCTTTGGAGAGATTTGCGTTTTCGCTGCATTATTTAAAATGTGCAAATATATTGTGTGCGATAGTCGTTCGCACATTTGGAAATGTCTCAATTTATCATATATGAACATCAGTGTTGTGCAAGTTACTTCCAAACTGTAATACATTACAGATTACTTGTTACAGTCATTTAAAAGTAATCC